>NW_026468955.1:0-111640 GCF_026875155.1 Cherax quadricarinatus | reverse complement strand
GGGGGGGGGTTTTTTGATTTGATAAAAAATTTGATAATCCATGAATTTTAGCTAAAAAATCAAGTTTGAATGAAAAGTGTTCTAAATGCTCTAAATCATCGAAATATGCAGTAAAACATCATTTTGCCATATTTTTCGATTTTTTTTAATGCTTTTGGTATTTTTAAAAAACATATGAAATATTCGAAGTTTTTTTGAATTTGATCGAAATTTTATGGGCTTTTTGAAAAATATGTAATATACTTTAAAATGTTGAAAAAGCTCGAAAATTTCAATTCCATTAGTAATTCTCATAAAAAAGCATGAAAATCCAAGAATTTTAGCTAAAAAATCAGGTTTGTCTGAAAATATCGTCGAAATTTGCAGTGAAACATCATTTTGCTATATTTTTCGATTTTTTTCAATACTTTTGGTATTTTTAAAAAATATATGAAATATTCAAAATTATTTCTGAATTTCATCGAAATTTTATGGGCTTTTTGAAAAATATGCAATATACTTTAAAATGTTGAAAAAGCTCGAAAATTTCAATTCCATCAGTAATTCTTATGAAAAAGTTTGAAAATAAATGTATTTCAGCTAAAAAAACAGGTTTGTCTGAAAAGTGTTCTAAATGCTCCAAATCGTCGAAATATGCAGTAAAACATCATTTTACCGTATTTTTAGATTTTTTCAATGCTTCAGGTATTTTTAAAAATAGCGAAAGCATTGAAAAAATCGAAAAATATGGTAAAATGATGTTTTACTGCATGTTTCGACGATTTGGAGCATTTAGAGCACTTTTCAAACAAACCTTACTTATTAGCTAAAATTCATGGATTTTCACACTCGAAATATGTGTTGACACAATACTACACTAAAATGTCTTATTTAAGTTACTTTCAGCATGAAATTCAATTCCATCAGTAATTATGATAAAAAAGTTCCAAAATCCATGAATTTTAGCTAAAAAATCAGGTTTGTCTGAAAAGTGATCTAAATGCTCTAAATCGTCGAAATATGCAGTAAAACATCATTTTGCCATATTTCTCGATTTTTTCAAGTTTTTTGTGTTTTTAAAACTATATGAAATATTCAAAATTATTTATGAATTTTATCGAAATTTTATGGGCTTTTTGAAAAATATGTAATATACTTTAAAATATTGAAAACGCACGAAAATTTTAATTCCATCAGTAATTCTGATAAAAAAGCTTCAAAATCCATGAATTTTAGCTTAAGAAACAGGTATGTGTTAAAAGTGTTCTAAATGCTACAAATCGTCGAAATATGCAGTAAAACATCATTTTGCCATATTTTCCGATTTTTTCAATGCTTTGTGTATTTTTAAAAACAATATGAAATATTCAAAATTATTTCTGAATTTCATCGAAATTTTATGGGCTTTTTGAAAAATATGTAATATACTTTAAAATGTTGAAAAGGCTCAAAAATTTCAATTCCATCAGTAATTCTGATAAAAAAGCTAGAAAATCCATGAATTTTAGCTAAAAAATCAGATTTGTCTGAAAAGTGTTCTAATTGCTGCAAATCGTTTGAAAATCCATGAATTTTAGGTAAAAAATCAGGTTTGTCTGAGAAGTGATCTAAATGCTCTAAATCGTTGAAATATGTAGTAAAACGTCATTTTGCCGTATTTTTCGATTTTTTCAATGCTTCACATATTTCAGGTATTTCATGTATTTCATGTATTTTTTCAAAATACCAAAAGCATTGAAAAAATCGGAAAATATGGCAAAATGATGTTTTACTGGATATTTCGACGATTTAGAGCATTTAGAACACTTTTCAGACAATCCTGATTTTTCAGCTAAAATTCATGGATTTTCAAACTTTTTTATCAGAATTACTGATGTAATTGAAATTTTCGAGTCTTCTCAACATTTTAAAGTATATTACTTATTTTTCAAAGAGCCCATAAAATTTCGATGAAATTCAGAAATAATTTTAATTATTTCATATATTTTTTTAAAAATACCAAAAGCATTGAAAAAATCGAAAAATACGGCAAAATGACGTTTTACTACATATTTCGACGATTTAGAGCATTTAGATCACTTCTCAGACAAACCTGATTTTTTACCTAAAATTCTTGGATTTTCAAACTTTTTTATCAGAATTACTAATGGAATTCAATTTTAAGCTGATAGTAACTTAAATGTGACATTTTAGTGTAGTATTGTGTCAATACATATTTCAAGTGTGAAAATCCATGTATTTTAGCTAAAAACTAAGGTTCGTTTGAAAAGTGCTCTGAATACTCCAAATCGTCGAAATATGCAGCAAAACATCATTTTACAATATATTTCGATTTTTTCAATGCTTTTGCTTTTTTTAAAAATATCTGAAGCATTGAAAAATCGAAAAATATGGTAAAAATATGTTTTACTGCATATTTCGACGATTTTTAGCATTTAGAGCACTTTTCAATTAAACCTTACTTTTTAGCTAAAATACTTGGATATTCACACTTGAAATATTTATTGACACAATACTACACTAAAATGTCATATTTAAGTTACTTTCAGCATAAAATTCAATTCCATCAGTGTTCTAAATGCTCTAAATCGTCGAAATATTCAGTAAAACATCTTTTTGCCACATTTTTTCAATTTTTTTTCAATGCTTATGGTATTTTTAAAAAATATATGAAACATTCAAAATTATTTCTGAATTTCATCGAAATTTTATGGGCTTTTTGAAAAATATGTAATATACTTTAAAATGTTGAAAAGGCTCGAAAATTTCAATTCCATCAGTAATTCTGATAAAAAAGGTAGAAAATCCATGAATTTTAGCTAAAAATTCAAGTTTGTCTGAAAAGTGTTCTAAATGCTCCAAATCGTCGAAATATGCACTAAAACAACATTTTGCCATATTTTTCGATTTTTTCAATGCTTCACGTATTTTTAAAAATAGCAAAAGCATTAAAAAAATCGAAAAATATGGTAAAATGATGTTTTACTGCATATTTCGACGATTTTGAGAATTTAGAGCACTTTTCAAACAAACCTTACTTTTAAGATAAAATTCATGGATTTTCAAGCTTTTTTTTGAGAACTACTGATGGAATTGAAATTTTCGAGCCTTTTCAACTTTTTAAAATATATTACATATTTTTCAAAAAGTCCATAAAATTTCGATGAAATTCAGAAATAATTTTGAATGTATAACATATTTTTTTTTAAAAATGCAAAAAGCATTGAAAAAATCGAAAAATATGGCAAAATGATGTTTTACTGCATATTTCGACGATTTAGAGCATTTAGGACACTTTTCAGACAAACCTGATTTTTTAGCTAAAATTCATGGATTTTCAAACTTTTTTATCAGAATTACTGATGGAATTGAATTTTATGCAGAAAGTAACTTAAATATGACATTTTAGTGTAGTATTGTGTCAATAAATATTTCAAGTGTGAAAATCCATGTATTTTAGCTAAAAAGTAAGGTTTAATTGAAAAGTGCTCTAAATGCTGAAAATCGTCGAAATATGCAGTAAAACATCATTTTACCATATTTTTCGATTTTTTCAATGCTTTTGGTATTTTTAAAAAATATATGAAATATTCAAAATTATTTCTGAATTTCATCGAAATTTTATGGGCTTTTTGAAAAATATGTAATATACTTTAAAATGTTGAGAAGGCTCGAAAATTTCAATTCCATCAGCAATTCTGATAAAAAAGTTTGAAAATCCATGAATTTTAGCTAAAAAATCAGGTTTGTATGAAAAGTGTTCTAAATGCTCTAAATCGTCGAAATATGCAGTAAAACATCATTTTGCTATATTTTTCGATTTTTTTCAATACTTTTGGCATTTTTTTAAAAATATATGAAATATTCAAAATTATTTCTGAATTTCATCGAAATTTTATGGGCTTTTTGAAAAATATGTAATATACTTTAAAATGTTGAAAAGGCTCGAAAATTTCAATTCCATCAGTAATTCTTATGAAAAAGTTTGAAAATCCATGTATTTTAGCTAAAAAATCAGGTTTGTCTGAAGAGTGTTCTAAATGCTCCAAATCGTCAAAATATGCAGTAAAACATCATTTTACGTATTTTTCGATTTTTTCCAAGCTTCAGGAATTTTTAAAAATAGCAAAAGCATTGAAAAAATCGAAAAATATGGTAAAATGATGTTTTACTGCATGTTTCGACGATTTGGAGCATTTAGAGCACTTTTCAAACAAACCTTACTTTTTTAGCTAAAATACATGGATTTTCACGCTTGAAATATGTGTTGGCACAATACTACACAAGAATGTAATATTTAAGTTACTTTCAGCATAAAATTGAATTCCATCAGATATTCCGATGAAAAAGTTTGAGAATCCACGAATTTTAGCTAAAAAATCAGATTTGTCTGAAAAGTGATCTAAATGCTCTAAATCGTCGAAATATGCAGTAAAACATCATTTTGCCATATTTTTCGATTTTTTCAAGGTTTTTTGTATTTTAAAAAACTATATGAAATATTCAAAATTATTTCTGAATTTCATCGAAATTTTATGGGCTTTTTGAAAAATATGTAATATACTTTAAAATGTTGAAAAGGCTCGAAAATTTCAATTCCATTAGCAATTCTGCTAAAAGTAAGCTAAATTATGATATTTTTGTGAAGGAGTTTTTCAGTACATACTTAAACTGACAAAAAAAATTGAAGGTTTTCAAGAAATTTTTGAAAAGGCCTCAAATTGTCGAAATATGCCAAAAAATGTAATTATCGATCATTTTTCAACATTTCAGAATATATTACTTATTTTTAAAAAGTCCTGTAAAAAATTTCATAAAAAATCAACAATAATTTCAAATTTTTCATTTTTTCTTAAATATTTAAATTATTGAAAAACTCGGAAAAATGTGTTAAAATGCTGTTTTATTGCAAATTTCGACGATTAAGAGGATTTTGAATGCTTTTGTGAGAAACCTGATTTTTCTGCTAAAATTCATAGATTTTCAAGCTTTTGAAGCACAATTACTGCTGTAATTTAATTTTATGCAAAAAGTAAATACTTATTTTAACTTAAAAAAATGGAATTTTTGAGAAATGCTTGATAAGGCTTTGAATCGGCGATATATGCCAAAAAATATCACTTTTGATTATTTTTCAACATTTTAAAATACATTACATATTTTTAAAAAGTCCTACAAAAATTCGATTAAAATCATTAGTAATTTGAATATTTCATATATGTTTCCTAAAAAATTCTTCAATCATTAAAATACTCAGAAAAATGTGACAAAATGCTATTTTATGGCATATTTCGACGATTTAGAGTGTTAATAGCACTTTTCAGGCAAACCTCATTTTGTAGCAAAAATATGTGAATTTTCATACTTTGTAATCAGAATTACTTCTGCAATTGAATTTTATGCTGTAAGTCAGCTAAATTAAGATATTTGTGTGAAGTACATATTTTAGCTATGAAAAAATTGTATTTTTTTGAAAAAAAGCCTCGTATCGTCGAAATAATACAAAAAATATCCTTTTCGACCATTTCACAATATTTTCAAATATATTGCATATTTTTAAAAAATCCTAAAAATATTCCATATAAATCAATAATAATTTTGAATATTTCATACATATTTTCAAAAATACTTGAATCGCTGTTTTATTGCATATTTCGACGATTCAGAGGTTTTTGAATGCTTTTCTGAGAAATCTGATTTTCTTCAGCTAAAATTAATGGATTTTCACACATTGTAACTGAATTTTATGCTAAACGTAAGCTAAGTTGTTAGAATTTTGTGAAGTACTTTGTCAATATATATTTTAGCTTAAAAAAATTGTAGTTTTTCAAGAAATGTTTGAAGAAGCCTAGTATCGTCGAAATATGCCAAAAATATCCTTTTCGGCTATTTCTCATTATTTTCAAATATATTACCAATTTTTTAAAGAATTCTACAAATATTCTAAAAAAAATAATAATAATATTTAATATTTCATATATTCTTAAAAATACTTGAATCACTGAGAAATTCAGAGAAATGTGCTAAAACGCTATTTTATTGAAAATTTCGACAATTCAGAGGATTTTGAATGCTTTTCTGAGAAACCTGATTTTTCAGCTGAAATTAATAAACTTTTACATTTTTAATCAGAATTACTGCTGCAACTGAATTTTATGTTTAACATAAGCTAAATTGTTAGAATTTTTGAAGTACATTGTCAATGCATATTTTGACTAAAAAAATTGAGTTTTTCAAGAAATGCTTTCTATGGCTTTGAATCGGCGAAATATGCCAGAAAACTATCATTTTCGATAACTTTTCAACATTTGTAAATATTTAACATATTTTTAACACGTCACAAAAATTCGATGAAAATCAGCAATAATTTACAATTTTCCATACATTTTTTTAAATATTTTAATCAATGAAAAACTCGGAGAAATGTGCTAAAATGACGGTTGACTGCGTATTTTGACAATTTAGATTTACAAACTTTTTAATCCTAATTACTGCTGCAACTGAATTTTATGATGAAAGTAACGTAAATTAAGAAATTTTAGTGATTTACTTTGTTTTTCAAGAAATGGTTGAAAAGCCTCGAATCAACGAAATATGCCAAAAAATATAATTTTTTCCATCACTTTTGACCATATTAAAATCCATTACATATTTTTAAAAAGTCCTTCAAAAACTCGATAAAAATCATTAATAATTTAAATATTTCATATTTAAAAAAAAAAATATTTGAATCATTAAGAAACTCAAAAAAATTTCCCAAATTGGTCATATGTTTCAAAAGCCCATAAAATTTCGATGAAATTCAGAAATAATTTTGAATATTTCATATATTTTTTAAAAATGCCAAAAGCATTGAAAAAAATCGAAAAAATATGGCAAAATGACGTTTTACTGAATATTTCGACGATTTAGAGCATTTAGATCACTTCTCAGACAAACCTGATTTTTTACCTAAAATTCATGGATTTTCAAACTTTTTTACCAGAATTACTGATGGGTTCAATTTTAAAGCTGATAGTAACTTAAATGTGACTTTAGTGTGTATTTTGTCATACAATTTCAAGTGTGAAAATCCATGTATTTTAGCTAAAAATTAAGGTTTGTTTGAAAAGTGCTCTAAATCTCCAAATCGTCGAAATATGCGAAAAACATCATTTTACCATATATTCGATTTTTTCAATGCTTTTGTTTTTTTTTAAAAATACCTGAAGGCTTTGGGAAAAAATCGAAAATAGGTAAAATTAGTTTTAGCAATTTCGCGATTTAGAGAAAATTTTAGATACTTTTCAGACAACGATTTTTTACTAAATTCAGTTTTTTTAAACTTTTTTATCAAAAATACTGAGGGAAATTTGAATATTATGTGAAAGAAAGTTAAATACACATTTCAGTGTAGTATTGTTCAATTTTTTTTAAAAAATGTAAAAAACTGTTTTTAAAAAAAAAAAAGCAAAAAAGTAAGGTTTTTTTGATAAGTGCTCAAATGCTCCAAATCGTCGAAATATACAGAAAAACATATTTTCCTATTTTTCGTTTTTTTCAATGTTTTTGCTTTTTTTAAAAAAATACGTAAAGCATTAAAAAAATCGAAAATAGGTAAAAAGATTTTTTTGTGCATTTTTTCGACGTTTTGGGAGCATTTTTAGAAACTTTTCAACAAATCTGATTTTTTGCGTTTTTCATGGTTTCCAAGTTTTTTTTTATCAAAATTTTACTAGGAATTGAAATTTTCGTGCCTTCTCAACATTATAAAGTATTTTAAATTTTTTTTTAAAAAAGCCCCTAAATTTCGATGTTTTTCAGAAAAAATTTTTGAATATATTACTATTTTTTAAAAAAAAACCAAAAGCATTAAAAAAACGAAAAATGGCAAAATGATGTTTTACTGATATTTCACGATTTGAGCATTTAGATCACTTTCAGAAAAAACCTTTTTTTTAAGCAAAAATTCATGGATTTTCAAATATTTTGATCAGAATTCTGAGGGAAATTTAAATTTTTAAAGCTAAAAGAAACTTCATGTTTTTTAGGTAGTATGTGTCAATAAATATTTCAAGTGTGAAAATAATGATTTTAGTTTAAAAAGTAAGGTTTATTGAAAAGTGCTCAAATGTAAAAATCGCCCCGGAAATATGCAGAAAAACATCATTATACCAAATTTTTCGATTTTTTCAATGCTTTGGTATTTTTAAAAAATATATAAAATTAAAAAATTATTCTGAATTTCATCAAAATTTTATGGCTTTTGAAAAATGTAGTATACTTTAAATTTTGGAAAAGGCCGAAAATTTAAATTTTCCATCAGAAATTCTTATAAAAAAGTTTAAAAATCCTGTATTTTAGCAAAAAATAACTGAAAAGTGTCCCAAATGCTTAAATCATCGAAATGTGCAGTAAAAATCATTTTAAAATTTTTCGATTTCTTTAATGCTTTTGGTTTTTAAAAAAAATATATGAAATATTTGAAATACCTAAAATATTAAAATCCTGAGCTTTAAAAAAATCAAAAAAATATAGTAAAATGATGTTTCACTGCATATTTCGAGATTTAGAGCATTTGATCACTTTTCAGACAAACCTTATTTTTTAGCAAAGATTCATGGATTTTCAAACTTTTTTATCAGAATTACTGATGGAATTGAATTTTATGCTGAAAGAAACTTAAATATGACATTTTAGTCTAGTATTGCGTCAATGCATATTTCAAGTGTGAAAATCCATGTATTTTAGCTAAAAAGTAAGGTTTGTTTGAAAAGTGTTGTAAATGCTTCAAATCGTCGAAATATGCAGTAAAACATCATTTTACCATATCTTTCGATTTTTTTCAATGCTTTTGCTATTTTTAAAAATACCTGAAGCATTGAAAAATCGAAAAATGAGGTAAAATGAGTCTTACCTAAAATGTGTCTTACCTAACAACCTGTCGGTATTTCATACCATTTTAATGTTCAATCTGTCAGACACTGCAACACAAGGGTATCTGGGTACAGACCTGAAATCAACTTCGACAACCTCCACTAGTGAGAACTGCTGGATTTGAGAGGGACCTGACCTCCCAACATCTGCGTTCTACTAATGACCTACGTCTCACCTCCTGGCACTATTTAAGGCTCCATCCTGTCTTTTCTACTCCATATTGTTTCAGACTATGGAACAATGCTCTTCTCCAGACTGAGGGACTGACCACCTCAAAACTTTAAGGGTGATGGACTGATTACATCGTCTTCAAGTCTCTTCTGCTCTATCAACTTTTCTGTACTCGACTGAAGAAGCCTATTGTGTAGGCGAAACGTTTCGAAATAAAGATACCTAACTTTTGCGTATGTGTCTTACCTAACAACCTGTCGGTATTTCATTCCATTTTAATGTTCAATCTGTCAGACACTGCAACACAATGGTATCTTGGTACAGACCTGAAATCAACTTCGACAACCTCTACTATTGAGAACGGCTGGATTTGAGAGTGACCTGACCTCCCGTCATCTGCGTTCTACTAGTGGCCTATGTCTCACCTCCTGGCGCTATATAAGGCTCCATCCTGTCACTTCTACTCCATATTGTTTCAGACTATGGAACAATGCTCTCCTCCAGACTGAGGGACTGACCACCTCAAAACTTTAAGGGTGTTGGACTGATTATATCGTCTTCAAGTCTCTTCTGCTTCTATCAACTTAACTGTACTCGACTGAAGAAGCCTACTGTGCAGGCGAAACGTTTCGAAATAAAGATACCTTACTGTTGCATATGTGTCTTACCTAACAACCTGTCGGTATTTTATACCATTTTAATGTTCAATCTGTCAGACACTGCAACACAAGGGTATCTTGGTACAGACCTGAAATCAACTTCGACAACCTCTACTAGTGAGAACGGCCGGATTTGAGAGGGACCTGACCCCCCAACATCTGCGTTCTACTAGTTACCTACGTCTCACCTCCTGGCGCTATGTAAGCCTCCATCTTGTCACTTCTACTCCATATTGTTTCAGACTATGTAACAATGCTTTTCTGGAGACTGAGGGACTGACCACCTCAAAACTTTAAGGGTGATGGACTGATTACACCATCTTCAAGTCTCTTCTGCTTCTATCAACTTTTCTGTACTCGACTGAAGAAGCCAGCTGTGTAGGCGAAACGTTTCGAAAAAAAGATACCTAACTATTGCATATGTGTCTTACCTAACAACCTGTCGGTATTGTATACCATTTTAATGTTCAATCTGTCAGACACTGCAACACAAGGGTATCTTGGTACAGACCTGAAACCAACTTCGACAACCTCTACTAGTGAGAACGTCTGGATTTGAGAGGGATCTGACCTCTCAACAACTGCCTTCTACTAGTGACCTACGTCTCACCTCCTGGCGCTATATAAGGCTCCATCCTGTTACTTCTTCTCCATATTGTTTCAGACTATGGAACAATGCTCTTCTCCAGACTGAGGGACTGACCACCTCAAAACTTTAAGGGTGATGGACTGATTACACCATCTTCAAGTCTCTTCTGCTTCTATCAACTTTTCTGTACTCGACTGAAGAAGCCTACTGTGTAGGCGAAACGTTTCGAAATAAAGGTACCTAACTGTTGCATATGTGTCTTACCTAACAACCTGTCAGTATTTTATACCATTTTAATGTTCAATCTGTCAGACACTGCAACACAAGGGAATCTTCGTACAGACCTGAAATCAACTTCGACAACCTCTACTAGTGAGAACGGCTGGATTTGAGAGGGACCTGACCTCCCAACATCTGCGTTCTACTAGTGACCTACGTCTCACCTCCTGGCGCTATATAAGGCTCCATCCTGTCACTTTTACTCCATATTTTTTAAGACTATGGAACAATGCTCTTCTCCAGACTGAGGGACTGACCACCTCAAAACTTTAACGTTCCGTCACTTGTGAGCCTCCTCATAGGTATCCTTCAATACGCTGAGAGATTTTTTTCTTTTTTATTTTCTATTTAACACTTCCTGCCTGATGAGAAGCCTCATTCATTCATTTTTTGAACACCGATGTGAGGTTTCTACACCAAGATTTATGATACTCAACCAAGGTAAACCCAAGAGGACTCACGTCACCTCATGTTCTACGTCATATCATCTTAAACAATACATGACACTCACACCTCACTTCCACTCTATATATGTTTCTAACTTAAAACTGTCGACATATAATGTCGACAGTTTTAAGTTAGAAACAACGATGTGCCATTAACGTAAAGTGTTATAAATATGTCCTAGTGTTTGTTAACGCGTCTTTTTAAACAGCTTTGTTAGTTGCTTGCGTTGGTCAGTTGCTTGCGTTGCTGAATGTTTTCTAACTGAGCTGCTCACCATAACCCACAAGTCCTTGTCGCTTTCTGTACGGCTATGTTCTACATTATTTAGAATTTTGCACTGGATCGTAATAGGTGATCGGTGGTCATAGTTAGGTGAGGTCATAGACAAGTCTGGTGTGGTTTATGTTTCCAGGTCTCAATCCGTGGGCCCCCCGGATGTCAACCCTTCCACACTTCCCAATCCCGGTTGTTTTGATGCTTTCTCTAGTTCCGTGTGTCCAGAAGTCCATCTGTGTCCCCTCAGATAAATTTTCCCGGGTTTTAATTTGGACCTGGTGAATTTTTTCCCATAGTGGGGTTTGTGGTCAAAGTGACGTGTTGTCATGTGAGGTGGGGTCATGGTTTTTATTGGGGCCCCATAGTCAGGTGTGGGTCTACTTTTTCCAGGTCTCCACCCGTGGGCCCCGGATTCAACCCCTTCCACTTTTCCCTTACCCCCGGGTTTTATTTAGATTTTTTCCCTTTTGGGTTCCGTGTGTCCAGAAGTCCATCTTTTGTCCCTCAGTTTAAAACTTCCAGGTATGGATCATGATAAATTTTGTTGTCTAAGTGAGGTGGGGTTGGGAAGTGAGTGTTGTCATAGTGGGGTTTGTGGTCATGGTGTATTGTGGTCATAGTCAGGTGTGGTCTTTTTTCCCCGGGGTCTCCACCCGGGGGGCCCCCGGTTGTAAACCCCTTTACACTTCCCACTCCGGTTTTTTTGGTCCCTTTCTTATTTCTGGTGTCCGGGAAGCCCATCTGTGTCCCTCAGTGAATTTTCCTTCCTCATTTTCCCCAGGTGGGCGTGTGGTTGGGTGGTTGGCTGTGTGGTGGGTTTTTGGGGGTTAGGAGGGGAGGTTGTTGTATGTGTGTGTTGTAAAAATGTTTTGGGCCCCCTCCCCAAAAATCTTGTTGGAGGTTTAAATTGGTCTTGTCCAGTGGTTTTATCCCGAGACTTTCCAGGTGGGGGGAATTCCCGGAGGGGACAAACAGGAAACGGGTTTCCTTTTAATTACCCCCAAGGGACGGGCCTGGAACAGTGGGCCAGCTTGACATGCCCAAGTGCCTCCCACTCGGCCCCCCAAGGTGAGGTTATTAGTGAAAATCTCGTACTTGTTTTTTTTTGTTTTAAATTTGTGTTCAAGTTAATTTTGCTTTGGGTTTCACTAAAAAAAAACTGTAAAATGTTTATGTTGGAATTTTTTTATTGTGCAAGATGTGTCCTTTTGTGTTTTATAGGTCTTCCCCCCCGGGAAATCTGCTTTTGAAATTTTACCCGCTTCCCTTGGTCTTCTGAAACAACACTATTTTTTTGCACAGGAAATAAAACAAAAAATGAAAAAAAATTTCTTTAGGAAAAGTTTTAATTGATCCTGTATTTTTCCCTAAAAAATCTTCCAAAAAAAGGTCCCCCAAACAATGGAAATTTATTTTTCCCCCAATAAAAATTTTATGTTGACTAAAAAATTCCCCAAAAAATTCACTTAACATTTCAAGGGAACCATAAATCTCTCACCCAACACAAAAAAATCCCCTTTTATTGAAAAAAGTCGCCCCTTCCGGTAGTAAAGTTTTTTTTGAAAAAAAAATGATTTTAGCAGTTTTCTTGTTTACTATGTTTTTTTTATTGTACGTTAACAAATTCTGGCAAAAACGAAATGTTTTTGAAAAATTTCATTTTTTTTTTTTTTTATTCAACGTTTGCAAAAATTCTGTTGATGCGGGGACACATCCTTCCTCTTTCAAAACCCAGCCAGTTTTTAATTACATGTTTTTTGTTTTTTCCCAAACCACTTTGTAATCAAAATTTTTGACATAACTTTGTTTGGGTTTAAAATTCTTTGGGGGGAAAACCCCAATGGACAAACCCATAAGGTTTTATTTAAATTAAAAAAAAAAAAATTTTGAAATTTTTTTTTAAAAAGCCCAGCAAAATTGTGATCTTTTCCAGAAACAAAGGGGACGGGGGACAAAAAAATTTGTAAACTGTACCAAAAAAACAAAGACAGGAAAAAAAGACAGTTGGAAAACTTTTCCCAGAAACAAGACGGGAACCCAAAGCCCAGTTAAAGAAATGTACCAAAAAAAAAAGAAAAGGAGAAAAAGACATTTTGGGGAAACTGTCCAGAAAAAAAAAAGAAGGGATAAAGACAGTTGGGGAACTTTTACCAGAAAAAAAAAAGGAAAGGAAAAAGGGACAGTTGTGAACTGTACCAGAAACAAAGCCGGGCCTCGGGGGGTTTGACCCCCGGATCTCTCCCCAGGTAAATTCCAGGGCAAAGGTGTTCGTTATTTTTGTTTTTTTTTTTCATTTATTTTTTATATTTGTGTCCGTATGTGACTTGTCTTCCCATAAAATTATATATATAAATTTTTTTATATATTATATATATATTATATATATATATATATATAATATATATATATATTAATATATATATATATATTATATTATTATATATATAAGTCACTGAAACGTCCACAGTAAAACACACAATTACAGTCTCTCTCTCTTCTCTCTCTCTCTCTCTCACAACACACACACACACACGCACACACTGGTCCCACTCAACAATATTATAAACACAATCTCCCGGCACACGTACAATACAATTATCCAACCATTATGTCACTGACATATATGCACGTATCTGTACTGTCTCACACAGCAGCTAAAATATAATTAATTTATATTAAATATTTCAATGTAATTCTGAATAATCAGGATGGAGAATGCTATTATATAGTATTTTGTAGATATTCTTAATGATAAATGTGAAGATATAAGGAGATAACAACTGAGAGAATCTTGTACTGGATAGCAAAAAAACATTCTTATGATTTGTTAAATATTAGTCTATCCCTTACGTTTTAATTTTTCGTGTCTTCACTTCTCTCACCTTCACTATTCTGACAAAAATATTCGCAATACAACAAAAAATTCTGGGAAAGAAAATAAGATCTACAAACTGGAGAGTCAATCTCTGGACAAAAGGGATTATTGGTGTTGATGTTACAACCTGGCCAGTACAACTCTGTCTTAATGTCTTCAATACTGCTGTTTTATGTAGTGTTACCTTTCTCTACTCTTGTGTGGTACTTGTGTTCAGTTATACCGTTTTATTGTATGATATACTTTTCGTGTGTGTTACAGTATTGTTTTTGTGTTATTGTATTGTTCTTCTGTGTTACTGTACTGTGCTGTTTTATGTTCTGTTGTTATTATGAGTTACTTTTCTTGTGTTATTGTACTGTTCTCTTGTGTAATACAGTGTTTTATGTGCTAGTATGAAGTTCTTGTTTTGTTAGAGTAGTAATTTTCTTCTTTGTCACACTATTTAATTTATTGTACTGTTCTTGCGTGTTGCTGTAATGTTTTTCTTCATTACTTTACTGTTGCTGCATGTTGACTTGTTTACTGTGTTGTTGACATGTTTACTGTGTTGTTGAGGTGAGGTAAAGGTCCCACATTATTATTTACATCAAGCACTTCAAACTTTCCCACTGCAACTTCCACAACAGTGTCTCCCACACTGATTATTCGTGTCACTTCAAGCAATTATCTTGCATGACTCAACATTCCTAAAATTGACCTAACATCTCACAGGATTCCTTTTTCTCATTTGCACTCTATATCCCAGAGTATATAAATACTTATTACAACAACACTATCCACTACTACCACCAAAAAAATAAAAGTAAATTTATCTCAAAGAAAGTCGGACCATCATGATAGTCTACATCTGTTGACAAAAAATATTTCGGCAGCAAGACCTGCAACCTGACTGGCTAGTTGTCTCATTATTGCTGTCTCCATTATGCTATTTATTGTGATGGTATCTTGCTGTAATAATACATTTGCACCCATAACATAATGTATATTACAACACACAACACAACACACACCACACACAACACACACACACACACACACGCGCGCGCACGCGCGCGGCACACATTCACACACATAGGTCTCCACTCCTGACTATGAAAACACCACTGCTATGACAACACCTATGACCATTCCTATTATAAACATCACCTAAGATAATGGCCACACTGTCTATGACCTCGCCTTAAAATGACCATAGTTCACTCTGCCTACCTAACTATGACCAAACTGTCTTTTAACTCTCCTAAACTTATGACACCTATCACGCCCCTCATATGACCTCACCACACTTAACCATAACTGGGAGAAAGGAGTTCATTCTGAAGGGGACACTCTGGGACATTTGAAACATGGAATAGGAAATCATGAAAAAGCGACTGGTTAATTGGGAAGAGTGGAAAGGGACTGACAATACGGAGGGGACCTCAGATGGAGACCTGGAAAATGAGCCTCGCTAAAACTTGAATCCACACCTGTGATATATAAACAATTATTGAAGTTTAATGTGATCCTTTGTGGACAAACGTTTCGACCACACAGATGGGGCTGTTCTCAAGTCTCATACAGAATCTTCCTGGAGTGGGAAGGTCACGTGAGTATTTAAGCTAGAAATGGTATTTATCCTTGGTTAATAAATACCGACAATGTTTGGTTTAGAAAGACCGTAAGCAAAACTACTATAAACATATTTATTAGAAAACGTTTTCGGTACTGGGACTTGATCACTTCTACATACAGAGGTAGAGACATTATTATATAGGCGGGAGAGTGAGGTGTGAGCAGTGACCTGAGTAATGTCATATGAACATAAAGATGTTGTGGAACATGATAGTTAGGCATCTGGGCTATGCGAGGCCAGGTCCTTATCAAAATACCTCCAGGTAACTCCAGTAACTCATCGTACCTTCCACCCCAGGTAGATTTTGTATGTGACTTGAGATAGCCCCACTGTGTGGGCGAAACGGTGTCAATTAGGATCACATTAAACTGACATAGTACATAGAGACCAGACGAATTGAGCTCGATGAGACAAGAGAATAGAAAGACCAGAGAATAATTATCATTATATGTAAGTTGCGGAGAGGAATCAGAAGATGACATAAACAGATTTTGAAATTCGGGAAACCCGAAACCAGGGAGCATACTGTATAAGTTAGTGGAGAAAATGATCGACACTATATTCATGATTATCATAACAGGGTACGGGAGGGGTTAGAACTCATGGCAGGGGAGTCGTAAAACACCAAGCCATGAGTTCTAACTTCACCCGCACCGTGGATTGTTTACGATCATGTTATTACTATTTCGTGATTCATCATGATTATTTCCATCAGCTTCAGAGTTGTTATTTCTAGGAATGACCCAAATGAGAAAGTTGGTAGAAGTAGATTCCACATTCAACTTTTATGATAATAACAATAAATAATAATATAATCGATCTTCGTCACAAGGGTAAGGTTTACAGAACTTGGTGGCGACCAGTTAAGAGATCGGGGCAGGAGCCGAGACATGAACACCACGAACATAACCGGGTGAACTAATTCATTACACACACAAAAATCTCACCACTTGTTGCAACCCCTGAATGGGTTGCAATATATATAATGTATATTATGATTATGAATATAATGTATATATATAATTATCACCTTTGTATATAATTTTATATTGCTTATATTTGCGATAATAGCTAAATCGTAAATGTATTGCTTTATATTGTTATTTGACGTAGCTTCCTTTGTTAGGTAGGATGTAACATATTATGTGCTCAGTTCAAGTCTTGATTGTCTAACTACTGTAATTATCGCTCCTTGCTCGTTACTCTGCCGGCTTCTGAGCTGCAGTTGTCCACGGAGCTATCACGTGATCGAGGGGGGGGGTCCTCACCTCGCCTAAAGTATTCAGTCTGATCTAGACTCTCTTGGTGGTTGGACAGATTGTCTGTCTCATTATTCTTGTTAGTTCTGTAGAACTCTGTTCACAGAACATTGTATAGACTTAGTGATTTTCGACGTTGTACTGAGGTTGTGTGTCACATAGACACTCGAAACATCTCAGGTCCTGAGCTGTAGCTTCTCAACTAATTTGTACTGGTATCTGTGTATTATCAGAGTCGGGGATTTTCTTATGCTGAACTTAGATTCAGTAGTATGGGAGTTTTGTGACTTTTGTGGAGGATCTGCTGATGGTCCCTACTTAGTGTCGTTATATTATCTCCTTGTTCCTGATTCTGTGTCGCAGATGCTTGTTATATTGCTATTGGGCTTAGCATTCTTTTTATTATTCAAGCAGACTGTTCTGGTTGCCAGTCGGTCAAGAAGTTAGTTTATGTGAGGATTTTGTCAGTCACTTGTTTATGTCTAGTCGAGTCGTGAGACAGAGAACTACTTAGAGCACTTACACACATACACAAACTTACTTGTACATATTTGTAATATCTTATTAAATGTTAATGTATCAGATGGTACTTAAGAATTATAAATGTGATATGTGCTTTCAGCACAATAATACTGTAAACGAGAAATGTGATATTATTTTGATTACTGTGATTAATTTAATTTAATTTAATTTGATAATATACCTCTAGACAACTTAATTATTAATAAATTTATTAAATTTTAATTTCTCTAGTTAGTAGCCTACCAGTTGTAATCCTGAAGCACTGTTGAATCATACTGAATTCTAATGGATAATTGGACAAGGATACTGACTACTTGAAGAGTTTCGAAAGTTTATCCACTCTCTGAGCCCGGCCATGGGCCAGGTTCATCTAGTGCTTGCCTGGTCAACCAGGCTGTTGCTGCTGTAGGCCCGCTGCCCCACATACCCATCACAGCCTGGTTTGTTACGAAAACCCAGTAACAGGCTGGATGCTAGAAGGGCAGTCCTTTCTAGTATTCACTGGAGATCTCTAAGCTTTTAGAATCGCGTTTTTTGTAACAAATGGGGGCCTGTCCGGGATGCTCTTGATCCAAGGTGTTGGAGAAATTGTCCAGTTTGACATACTAGTAACTCTATGATCAAACACTTTGAGTACTTTCTTAATCTGAAGACTTTGAGTTTAGTCTTGTACAACATACCAGGTGGATGTATGTACCTGACTGAGTCTCTTAATCCAAGGAGATGGAAATACTATTTATGAGTTCTAACTCTAAGACAACCAACACTAAAATTCCTATTAGGATTATAGTTTCCCATAATCACTCTCGTAGTACAATTATTTTCGTGATGTATGCCAAAGTGAAACAGTTAATTGATACTCTGACTTTGTCTGAGTTGAGTACATTAAAACTTCAGACGTGTTGGCGAGTAGCCAAATATCTCGGTGTGACGTATAACAGGAATTACACCACAGAAACTGTCAGAGCATTAATTAAAGATATATTGTTTCCTGCTCATACAGAGATGTCTGATTATGATTCAGATTCAGAAAGCCTAGTATCACAGTTAGGACGTATGACTCTATTTGATGAAGTAGAAGAAAGAGCAACTAAGGCAGAAGTGTCTGAGCCTAGTGTAGCTCAGTTCTCGCTCACTCCTTCCCTCACTGACACAATAATACAGAGTGTAGCTGTTAGCTTGACTCAGCCTAAAACAAGTACAGTGTATGCTACACCTGTATATACTTATCCTAGACCAGATCTAGACTCTTCAGAGACGGCTGGACGAAGTGTCCGACCTAAGGACCGTCCAGACCATGTTAGATTCCTTACTCCTCCATTACCCACTGGTCCTATCTCTCAGGAACAGTTTGAGAGGTTTGAACGCCTCATTATGTTGCAGACTGCACAAATAGAGGCACAGAGGAAAATGAATGAAGATTTCCAAAGAGAAAATGTTCGTCTGGGAAGACAACAGACTGATAGATCACAGGACACATTTAATGTTCAGAAAGATGCATCCATGGTTCCTAAGTTTTTTGAGTGACTTAGACACCTATTTTGATGTGTTTGAGAACCAGGCACGTGCTATGAACTGGCCACGTAAGCACTGGGCAGCCTTGTTGCATACAGCTTTGACAGGAAGAACTCAAACTTGTACTGCTACCTTACCATTTGCCAAGTACATTAGTTATGACGCTGTCAAACAAACTATTCTAGAAACATATAACTTGTTACCTGTAAGTTATCAAAGAGCATTTCGTACGTTACAACGACGACAAGATCAAACTTGTGTAGAATTTGCTCGTGAGAAAACAAGTTGCTTTTGAGAGATGGTCTAGAGCTGCCAAGTGTAACAACTACAACAGCCTTGTTCAGTTGTTACTACACGAAGAGTTTAACAACTGTATGCCTGCTGACATACAAGAATATCTGATCGATCATACTACCTCGGATATTCTGGAAACTGCAGCATTAGCAGACAATTACGAGATTTCTCACAAACTTGTACGTACTAAAACACAAAGAAACAAGGTAACTAAAGATTGTCCTAGAAGCTGGCAACCTAAATCAGCTGCTCATTGCCGGCCTGATGTACCTGCTACTGTAACTTCTCGTATCTTTACCAGGAAAACTCACAATCCTGAATCTGTCTCTGTGGCTAGACAGAAATCTGATATCGAGAAGAAGAAAGTTAAATGTAACTATTGTAACAGAAAAGGACATGCTAGAAAGTATTGCTATAAGTTAGAAAGAGATACGAGAAGCAGTCGTGCGGCTGGCGCCCCCACACAAGTCGTATCCTCTTCCGAGCAACAAAGGCACCAAAATCCTAATAATACCTCTGATCCTACTGTTTTAGATAATGTTACTCAGGATAGATGACTAGCGTCAGAAAGTGTATCTGACGAAAAGATTCGTTCAGCGATGAGTCCTTACTTTTCGAGAGGTAAAGTAGGATTTGACGAATCACATTTAAATGAAATAGTTACTTTCAGAGACACTAGCAGTTATCTCACGTTATTAAGAGAAGATGTACTGATGTATTGTTAGAAGCCTATGGAGGGGCTGTTACAAAAGTGCCTCTGCACAAAGTTTATATTCAAACAAGCTATTATACTGGTTATATTTCAGTGGGTATATGCAGTGGTGTATTTCCCATCAGGTCAGTGGACTTGTTGATAAGGAACGATATCCTTCATGCTGGTATATGTAAAGAACCACTTGTGATTGATACTAACACTGATGATAATTATGCCATTGAAGCTTGTAGAGAGAAACCTATTTTATTTCCTAACAGCGCAATTACTAGAGCTATGTCAAAGATACAACAACCATCCCTGTCTCCTGTTGAGTTAGTGGATGACAATGATTTGGGGTTGAATATGTTGTTTAGTGACGCTCTGCGCCCAAGATCATTAACACTGACATCCCCCGGTCATCAACCTAGTCAAGACACTACTGACGTTAAATTTCTAACTCATGATGATTTAATCAAGGATCAGTTTGTTGATCAGTCACTGGAAAGACTGAGAGATATAGCAGTTACTGAGAGTGAAGCAAAGGATCTCGATAATTGTTACTATTATAGTAACGGTGTACTGATGGAGAAAAATACATGCAAGTTGTCAGCTGATAGTGTTTCCACCACAGTCAAGCATCTCGTAGTGTTACCAGTTACATTTCGTGAACAAGCCATTGATTTTGCTCACAATAGTCCCATAGGAGGACATTTGGGTGTCAAGAAGACACTCGGTAAACTGGCAAAACATTTTACTTGGCCAAAGATGAAGGAAACAGTAGCTGATCATGTACGACGTTGCCACGTGTGTCAAGTGACAGACAAGCCAGCACACACACCTCCATCTACACCTCTCACTATGAGCTCTAGTAGCAAAGTTCAGTTCATCTGGACTAGACATTGTTCAGACTTGTTCAAAAGGTTGAAGCATCTGCTTTCCTCTGCTCAAGTGTTGAGTCCTAATTTCAATCTTTCCATCTTTTTACATATAGATGAGAGTGGTTATGCAGTGGGTGCTGTGCTGCTCCAACAGTCAACATCCACTGATATTCTCCATCCTATATGTTACTATTCATCTAAGCTCAAACGACACCAGAAATATTATGCTATAGCTCTTGTGGTGTCCTTTGAACATTTTGACGAGTATTTGGGCACTTCCCCATTTAAAATTTACGTAATTTTATGCCCAAATACCTTTTGTTACTTGCTATGTCAAATTCAGTAAAGTAACTTAATCCCTCCAGCCCATATTAACTGTATACTCATGTCATGTCTAATTATTATATATATATATTCACAGTATTGTTGTGTGTAAGGAGACATAAGCTGAGTATTGAGTGGGTAGTGTCGTGTGGGAGATGTTACTGCTTGGCGGAACACTGTCCTGCCGCAGACCCCCCCCCCCTTCACTACACACCTTAAGCTGTTTCATACTCAGATGTCCATACTGCATAGCATTCCACAACCACTACTTAAGAGTGGAATGCAGTCTCCTCTACTATGATCGACCCTCAACGTGCCCTACTCATCTGCGCTATCCTGTCTCTACACTGATGTACATAACCACGAGTATGCAGAGATACGATACTGTGTACTGCCCTAGTACTAGGGGCATATCCTAGTGACAGACGCTGTGAAATTATAGAGGTGCTTGGCACAAGAGAGACTCTGATTAATGTTTATATTAAATTGTATTGATATGAGTAATCAGTAATAATGTGAAAGACATTAATGCAACTCCTAGTGCGACCGTTTGTCGTGTTGGGGGGGTGTTGCAACCCCTGAATGGGTTGCAATATATATAATGTATATTATGATTATGAATATAATGTATATATATAATTATCACCTTTTCATATAATTTTATATTGCTTATATTTGCGATAATAGCTAAATCGTAAATGTATTGCTTTATATTGTTATTTGACGTAGCTTCCTTTGTTAGGTAGGATGTAACATATTATGTGCTCAGTTCAAGTCTTGATTGTCTAACTACTGTAATTATCGCTCCTTGGTCGTTACTCTTCCGGCTTCTGAGCTGCAGTTGTCCACGGAGCTATCACGTGATCGAGGGGGGGTGTCCTCACCTCGCCTAAAGTATTCAGTCTGATCTAGACTCTCTTGGTGGTTGGACAGATTGTCTGTCTCATTATTCTTGTTAGTTCTGTAGAACTCTGTTCACAGAACATTGTATAGACTTAGTGATTTTCGACGTTGTACTGAGGTTGTGTGTCACATAGACACTCGAAACATCTCAGGTCCTGAGCTGTAGCTTTTCACCTAATTTGTACTGGTATCTGTGTATTATCAGAGTCGGGGATTTTCTTATGCTGAACTTAGATTCAGTAGTATGGGAGTTTTGTGACTTTTGTGGAGGATCTGCTGATGGTCCCTACTTAGTGTCGTTATATTATCTCCTTGTTCCTGATTCTGTGTCGCAGATGCTTGTTATATTGCTATTGGGCTTAGCATTCTTTTTATTGTTCAAGCAGGCTGTTCTGGTTGCCAGTCGGTCAAGAAATTAGTTTATGTGAGGACTTTGTCAGTCACTTGTTTAAGTCTAGTCGAGTCGTGAGACAGAGAACTACTTAGAGCACTTACACACATACACAAACTTACTTGTACATATTTGTACTATCTTATTAAATGTTAATGTACCAGATGGGACTTAAGAATTATAAATGTGATATGTGCTTTCAGCACAATAATACTGTAAACGAGAGATGTGATATTATTTTGATTACTGTGATTAACTTAATTTAATTTAATTTGATAATATACTTCTAGACAACTTAATTATTAATAAATTTATTAAATTTTAATTTCTCTAGTTAGTAGCCTACCAGTTGTAATCCTGAAGCACTATTGAATCATACTGAATTCTAATGGATAATTGGACAAGGATACTGACTACTTGTTACGAAAACCCAGTAACAGGCTGGATGCTAGAAGGGCAGTCCTTTCTAGTATTCACTGGAGATCTCTAAGCTTTTAGAATCGCGTTTTTTGTAACACCACTTTCGCTCCAACATCACTGTATCTTTTTTTTTCCATCACAACACCGTTCTTTTTTCGTCTCTATTTCTCTCCCACCACCACCAAACAGACCTCACTCCTCTCCACATACTGACCACATCTCTCCCTTCTCAAGACCCTAAACCACCACAACTCCTTGCTTCTTTCCTACCCTAAACCACCACCACTCCTAGCTTTTTGCCCACCCTAAACCACCACCACTCCTTGCTTCTTTCCTACCCTAAACCACCACCACTCCTTGCTTCTTGCCCACCCTAAACCACCACCACTCCTTGCTTTTTCCTACCCTAAACCCACCACCACCCCCTTGTTTCTTGCCCACCCTAAACCACCACCACTCCTTACTTCTTGCCCACCCTGAACCACCACCACTCCTTGTTTTTTCCCTACCCTAAACCACCACCACTCCTTGTTTCTTGCCCACCCTAAACCACCACCACTCCTTGTTTCTTGCCCCCCATAAACACCCAAACCCCCTTGTTTTTTTCCCACGTCACAACCACTTGCCCACAACAATTCTCTCCTCACTCTCCCTCCACCGTCAGATTAGTTTACGAATTTTCATGGAACTTTTATGAATATAATTAGAAATTATTGAAAACGAAAAAAAATTAAGGTCTCTGAAACGTCAACACCAAATTAGAGAGACCAGAAACTAGTTGTGTCAGGAGCCATCACTACAACACCAATTGTGTCAGGAGGCATCACGACAACATCAGTTGTGTCAGCCATCACCACAACACCAGTTGTGTCAGAAGCCATCACCACAACACCAATTGTGCCAGGAGCCATCACCACAACACCAGTTGTGTCAGGAGCCATCACCACAACACCAGTTGTGTCAGGAGCCATCACCACAACACCAGTTGTGTCAGAAGCCATCACCACAACACCAGTTGTGTCAGGAGACATCACCGCAACACCTGTTGTGTCAGGAGGCATCACCACAACACCAGTTGTGTCAGGAGCCATCACCACACCACCAGCTGTGTCAGGAGCCATCACCACACACCAGCTGTGTCAGGAGCCATCACCACAACACCAGGTGTGTCAGGAGCCATCACCACAACACCAGGTGTGTCAGGAGCCATCACCACAACACCAGGTGTGTCAGTAGCCATTACCACAACACCAGGTGTGTCAGGAGCCATCACCACAACACCAGCTGTGTCAGGAGCCATCACCACAACACCAGCTGTGTCAGGAGCCATCACCACAACACCAGCTGTGTCAGGACCATTCACCACAAACACGAGCGGTTGTCAGGAGCCATCACCACAACACCAGCGGTGTCAGGAGCCATCACCACAACACCAGCGGTGTCAGGAGCCATCACCACAACACCAGCGGTGTCAGGAGCCATCACCACAACACCAGCGGTGTCAGGAGCCATCACCACAACACCAGTTGTGTCAGGAGCCATCACCACAACACCATTGTGTCAGGAGCCATCACCACAACACCAGCTGTGTCAGGAGCCATCACCACAACACCAGCTGTGTCAGGAGCCATCACCACAACACCAGCTGTGTCAGGAGCCATCACCACAACACCAGCTGTGTCAGGAGCCATCACCACAACACCAGGTGTGTCAGGAGCCATCACTCCAACACCAGTTGTGTCAGGAACCATCACTCCAACACCAGTTGTGTCAAGAGCCATCACCATAACACCAGCTGTGTCAGGAATCATCACCACAACACCAGCTGTGTCATTAGCCATCACCACAACACCAGCGGTGTCAGAACCCATCATCACAACACAATTTGTGTCATGAGCCTTCACCATAACAACAGCGGTGCCAGGAGCCATCACCACAACACCAGCGGTGTCAGGAACCATCCCCACAACATCAGCTAAATCACTGGGTAACAGTGCAGGAAATCGGAACAAGATCTCATCTGATCAAAGAATGCTACTTATCATAGAAGATGTCAACCACAAAAATTAGCCTGTGAGATTTGGGACCCACATGAGGGATCAGCAACAATGAGGACTAAGATGATGGTGGTGATAATAATGTTTTATCAGCATGTTCTGTACACACTGAAAGAGAGAGTGGAAGAATCTCGTGTGACCTGCTTGCTATGTGACCTGCTTGCTGTGTTGCCTGCTTGCTATGTGACCTGCTTGCTGTGTTGCCTGATTGCTCTATGACCAGCTTGCTGTGTTACCTGCTTGCTATGTGACCTGCTTGCTGTGTTGCTTGCTTGCTATGTGACCTGCTTGCTGTGTTGCCTGCTTGCTGTGTTGCCTGCTTGCTGTGTTGCCTGCTTGCTGTGTTATCTGCTTGCTATATGACCTGCTTTCTGTGTTACCTACTTGCTATATGATCTGTTTTCTGTGTTACCTGCCTGCTATATGACCTGTTTGCTGTGTGACCTGCTTGCTATGTGACTTGCTTACTGTGTGATCTTGTGTGACCTGCTTGCTGTGTGACCTGCTTGCTATGTGACTTGCTTACTGTGTGATCTTGTTGTGTGACCTGCTTGCTGTGTGACCTGCTTGCTATGTGACTTGCTTACTGTGTGATCTTGTTGTGTGACCTGCTTGCTGTGTGACCTGCTTGCTATGTGACTTGCTTAATGTGTGATCTTGCTATGTGACCTTAGTGTGACTTGCTTACTGTCTGACCTTGCTATGTGACCTGCTTGTTGTGGGGCTTTGCTTTGTAACCTACTTGCTGTGTGACCTACTTGCTGAATGACCTGTTCTCTCCCTTCCTATTCCTCATCCTCATATCTGACATAGAGATGTAAGCCATAGCCCCGTGTCTTCCTTTGTGGATGACACCCGGATTGCCATGACAGTGACCTCCATCGAAGACACTGCGAGACTCCAAGCGGACATCAACCAAACCTTCAAATGGTCCCCAAAACAATATAAAGTTCAATGAAGAGAAATTTTAACTACTCAGATATGGAAAACTTGAGGAAATTAAAACTGTATCAGGGTATACAACAAATTCTAAGCATACAATAGAGCGAAAAAGTAATGTGAAGACCTGGGAGTGATAATGTCAGAGGATCTCGCCTTCAAAGACCACAACAATGCATCTTCCGCATCTTCTAGGAAAATAATAGGATGGATAATGAGAATTTTCAAAACTAGGGATGCCAAGTCCTCGATGATTCGGTTCAAATTGCTTGTTCTCTCTAGGCTGGAATATTGCTGTACAAAAAGTGCCCCCTTCAAGACTGGCGAAATTGCTGACCTGGAGAGTGTGCAAAGAACTTTCACGGCACACGTAAGTATGATAAGGCACCTAAATTACTGGGAAATGTTGAAGGCCCTTGATTTGTATTCCCTGGAACGCATGCGAGAGAGACACATGACAATATACACTTGGAAAATCCTAGAAGGATTATTACAAAACTTGCACACGAAAACCACTCCCTATGAAAGCAAATGACCCGGCTTGCAGGGTCGCCACGAGTACACTGAGAGACAACACAACAAGTGTCCAGGGCCCAAGACTGTTAAACTGCCTCCCAGCATACATAAGGGGAATTACCAGTAGACTTCTGGCTTGGCATCACTAGTTTTGAAAGTTCTCATTATCCATCCTATTATTTTTCTAGAAGATGCGGTAGATACATTATTGTGGTCTTTGAAGGCGAGATCCTCTAACATTATCACTCCCAGGTCTTCACATTACTTTTTCGCTCCACTGTATGCTTAGAATTTGTTGTATACCCTGATACAGTTTCAATTTCCTCAAGTTTTCCATATCTGAGTAGTTAAAATTTCTCTTCATTGAACTTTATATTGTTTTGGGGACCATTTGAAGGTTTGGTTGATGTCCGCTTGGAGTCTCGCAGTGTCTTCGATGGAGGTCACTGTCATGGAAATCCGGGTGTCATCCACAAAGGAAGACTCGGGGCTATGGCTTACATCTCTGTCAGATATGAGGATGAGGAATAGGAAGGGAGCGAGCAGGCCATTAAGCAAGTAGGTCACACAGCAAGTAGGTCGCATAATAAAGTCACACAGCAAGGTTACACAACAAGCAGATCATACAGCAAGTAGATCACACAGCAAGGTCACACAGCAAGGTCACACAGCAAGTAGATCACACAGCAAGGTTACACAGCAAGCAGGTCATACAGCAAATAGGTCACACAACAAGGTCACAAAGCAAGGTCCCACAGCAATCAGGTCACATAGCAAGGTCAGACAGTAAGCAAGTCACACAGTAAGATCACATAGGAAGATCACACAGTAGGCAAGTCACATAGCAAGCAGGTCACACAGCAAATAGGTCATATAGCAAGCAACACAGAAAATAGGTCATATAGCAAGCAGGTCACATAGCAAGCAGGCAACACAGCAAGCAGGTCATATAGCAAGAAAGTCACATAGCAAGCAGGTCACACAGCAAGCAGGTCACACAACAAGATCACACAGTAAGCAAGTCACACAGTAAGGCCACAAAGCAAGATCACACAGCAAGCAAGTCACATAGCAAGCAGGTCACACAGCAGACAGGTCATAGAGCAAGCAGGTAACACAGAAAACAGGTCATATAGCAAGCAGGTAACACAGAAAACAGGTCATATAGCAAGTAGGTAACACAGCAAGCAGGTCATATAGCAAGCAGATAACACAGCAAGCAGGTCACACGAAATTTTTCCCCTCTCTTTCAGTGTACAGAACTTGATGGTTTAGAAAGACACGTAAGCAAACACTATGACATATTTATTAGAAAACGTTTCGATCCTGGGACCTTGATCACTTCTAACATACAGAGGTAGAAAGACATTACGTATAGGCGGAGAGTGAGGTGTGAGTGGCGCAAGGTGACCTGAAGAATGTCATGTTGGGATGAGGACGGGTAGACGATGAGATCATGTGACTCCTGTGTTGTTGGGTTGGTGGCGCTTAAGTATCATGTGTGCTAATGTTTTTGAAATTTTGTGATTTCCAGTGTTACGTTCTATTGTGTCGGTGACGGCGATTAGTGAGGCTTCTAGGCACCGTCGGTCTGAGGTCTGGTTCGGTGAGAACGAGTTGTGCCTCATTCCAGTTCATCAAATGACCCGTGGAAGTCTCTGTGGAGGACACAGGCGTACCTTAAATCGTCTCTGTTACAGGCACTTCGATGCTCGTTCAGGCGGACTGCAAGATCTCTGATGTCTCGCCTACATATTTCTTGTGACAGAATCCACAAGGGATAGTGTAGACGCCTGCTGTATACGTTAAAGGTGTGAGGCTGCGTTTCGTAGTGAGGTCTTTGATAGATGATGTGTTTATGGTGGAAACGTTGATGTTACTCATAGCAAGTGTCCGGCGAGTATTCGTGGCAACATCACCACATGGGAGCACTATGAACTGCTAAGAGGGCTGTTCCCTGGGCGGTTTGTTGAGGAAAAGCTAGTCCCTTTGAGTCGCAATCTCGGATGAAGAAAGATGGAAACAGAAGACGTGTAAAGGCTTGTGTTATGTAAGTACATTCTTCTTCAAGAAAAACAGGGTGGGAGAGCGAAGAGCTCTCAAGAAGCCAATGAGGACTCCTCTTTTAGTGCGGGGTCTTGGTGTGAATAAAAGTGTATTAGAGAGTCCTTTTGGTAGGTTTTTCTATACACTCTGAAGAGAAGTTTGCACGCGGCAGATCTGCACAGGGGACGTCCAGGAAAGGAAAGTTTGCCAAACGTTTTCGAGTTCAAGTGTAAACTTTATTGATAGTTCGGCTGCACTGATCTGTTGAGAAGGGCCTGGATATTGAGACGTCTCGGATAGAAAACCAATATATCATCAACGTATCTTAGCCAGGTAACGGTGTTGGGAATGAGGGTGCTGAATTTATCTGTCTCTAGGTTTTCCATGAAGAGGTTGGCAAGCACAGCACTGAGCGGGCTACCCATTGCCATCCCAAAGCATGTTTGTAACAGTTGTCCTGATACTTGAAGAAGTTGAAATTAACACAAAGATCCACTAGATTGATGAAATCTAGAAGAGGTAACGGGAGGTCGTGGTTTTCAGTGAGCCTCTGTCTCAGAATGTTTATGGCAGCGTCAGTAGGAACGTTGGTAAAGAGGGATGTGACATCGAAGGAAGCCGTGCTTTTGTTTTTAAAATTTTCAGGTTGGAAATTTTCGAGAGAGAAGGTCCCTGAGTGTTTGAGGAGGGCTTGATGATGGTGCTCAGAAGCGCTGAAAGGTATTTGGCAAGGTTGTTAGGTAGTCTGTGTGGTGCTTTCCTATGCCGAAGTGATAGGCCCGTAGTGGGATGCCAGGCTTGTGTGTCTTAGGAAGCCATACAGGCGTGCTGGTTTTTGTTGACCTGGTAAAAGTTTAAGTATTTTTTGCCTTGTTTGATTTTCGAAAGATGCTACGAGCCTTTTGAAGAAAAGTCTGGGTACTTTGAAGTAGCACTGATTCTGATACAGGCTGGTATGTTTTGGGCATCGTTGAGAAGATTTAAAACTTTATTGTTGTAGTCGACAGTGTCAAGTAACACCACACACCTCCTTTGTCAGCGGTTGTAATGACGATATCATCAGATGCCGACGGTGTCTAGAAGCCTCACTAATCGCCGTCACCGACACAATAGAATGTAACACTGGAAACCACAAAATTTCAATAACATTAGCACACATGATACTTATGCAGGCTAAGCGCCACCAACCCAACAACACAGGAGTCAAATGATCTCATCTTTACACTCGTCCTCATCCCAACATGGCATTTTCAGGTACCTTGCGTCACTCACACCTCACTCTCCGCCTATATATAATGTCTTTCTACCTCTGTATGTTAGAAGTGATCAAGGTCCCAGGGCCGAAAAGTTTTCTAATAAATATGTCATAGTGTTTGCTTACGTGTCTTTCTAAACCAACTTGCCGGTATTTATTACCAAGGTTTATACCACAGAACATGCTGACAAAACATTATTACCACCACCATCATCTTAGTCCCCATTGTTCCTGATCCCTCATGTGGGTCCCAAATCTCACAGGCTAATTTTTTGGTTTAAAATTTCTCTATGATAAGTAGCATTCTTTGATCATATGAAATCTTGTTCTATTTCCTGCACTGTTACCCAGTGATTTAATTTTTTTTTTTGCATTCCTTATTGATCTTTTATAATTAGTAATGAATAGTAGATTACAACTATGTACTTAATTTTTTGTGTACCACTTCCCGTTTTAATTTTACCCCATATATGGTCAGGTGATTTATTTCTTTTTATCCTTCTCGTCTCTACACAACACTCCTTCCTTCCCTTGTTTCCTCATTCCTTCATCATTACTTGATATTCTTTTCGAGATTGATGGACTGATTACATAGACTCCAGGCTGAGGGACTGATTACCTCAAACTCCTCCTGTTCTTAACCATTCTCCTTTGTATGGACTGATGAACCCATTGTATGGCGAAACGTTTCCTCATTAATGATACCCAAATATTACACGTGTCTAATTTATCAACTTGTCGGTTCTCTGAACTATTCATCTACATACCTGATATCCTACTTGTAACATGACAATACTGATATCAGTTCACCGAGTTTTATCTCTGTAATAACTGTGATATATAGGAATGCCGCTGGTACCTGTAATTTAAATTCATTACATTTTTTATCATAACTGATTTGCACTTGTGAACCATAATTTGGGATTTCTTTTTTTTTCTATAATTTGGTTTGTAGTGGTCAAGCAATCTGTTGATCATGCATAATAAGGGCAAGGGTGAAGCTGAGACTGTGTGTGTATTGTTGCAAGAGAAGGGTCAGGGGTTTTTAATGTGGAAATAAAGACAAAAAACCAGTATAATGAGACCTTTATTGACAACGTACGCCTACAAAGTGAACTTTATTCAAGTCACAAAGCGATCTACCTGGGTGAATATTACAAAAGTGTTTACAGGATGGAGAGTCAGGTGGAGATTGCTGGGTGGGTTGAATTTGAGACGGACCTTTCAGGTCCCTTTATGTGTTAATGAAGCCCAGCGTTGTGGGCGAAACGTTGTCAATAAAGGATCACTTATACTGCATTGTGTTTATTTTTCCATCGTTTTCGGTTTTTTAATACCATTATCTCCATCGATATAAAAGTGGGGAAAGTATTATTGTAAGACGATGAACAGGCCTTGAATTGAGTCTACCTATACTATTCTTCTCTACCTAATGGAAATATAAACACATATGCAGTATAATGTGATCCTTTATTGACTACGTTTCGCCCACACACTGGGCTTTTTCAAGTCACAAACAGATCTGTTTGTGACTTGAAAAAGCCCACTGTGTGGGCGAAACGTAGTCAATAAAGGATCACATTATACTGCATATGTGTTTATATTTCCATTGTGTCGGTATTTTATACCATTTATTTCCATCTTCTCTACCTACTTCCCCTACTTTTTGAGTGCTCTTTTTCCATCCTGTTTTTCCCTAGGCTTTCTATTGACAAATTTAAGAAATCTCCCTATGATTTCTGTTTATCCAAAACATGGAGTTGGATATGATGGAGAGGATGTCAGTGATGAGAGGTGATGGAGAGGATGTCAGTGAAGAGGTGATGGAGAGGATGTCAGTGATGAGAGGTGATGGAGAAGCTAAGCGGATTCCACATAGTCAAATATATAAGTTCCTATGATTTAAATTCTGTTACATAATCAAACTGTCAATTACTGTTCTTGGTCAATATGCTGTGAGTAAACGTCACGAGCCACGTAACTGTGGCTCGTTTCTATCATTTACTTCTAACAGTGCGCCAGGTCTCCAGTTTGTCTTTTATAGCATTCTGTCCTAGTCCATCTTAATTAGCCCTCAATATCTAATACACCGTCTTCGTATACTCTAATGTTATTAGGATCATTTGTTTTAGTTATTTATCGTAAGGACTGTAAGCTCGGTCTTTTTCTCGGCCACTGCAAGTCAGTATTTTATTCCTCAGCAACAACAAGGGCTGAGCCACCTTGGAGATTGTCTATTCTGCTAGCCCGTTCTTTGAAATTTTTCGCGTTATTCTTGTGAATATTTTGAGTCAACTGCTGTTGCGAGATATTTCTACATTTACTGTAAATTGTAATTTACTGTAAATTGTAAGCTGGAAGTCAAACCCAGCATTTTTTTTGTATTACATTCTTGGAATACATTTTTTTTATTTTTTTTGTGATATTTTTAAAGTGTTTTAAAGTGTGTTTGCCAAGCTCTGTTTTATTAGGGTGATCAAACAAACTTTATTGCACCTTGCATTCAGTTGTTGCACATCTGACACTCACCTCAGGGTTTAATGTATTTACTGGAAATGTAATGCTTTATCAGACTCGTAAGTTCTATTTTAAACCGAAGGTTTGAATTAATTTTTTTGGCTATATGTATAGTACAAATTGGAAATTTATTGAAAAGTCTAATATTAGTGTTGATGTAACAACGTTTGAATGCCTCTTTAGATTTACTTCACATTTTCAGTGTTATTACTAAATAATATTGCAAACTTCTGCCGCACTCTGTACTATTCCTTTCTCCTGCATTGATGTCCAGGAGAGAGAGGTTATGCAATATGGGGATACCTTTCTCGGATCGCTCAACGACTGAAACAATCTAGGGAAGGAGCATTGCAGAAGATATACCGGCACATGCTAGGCAGGTCCAGCTTAAACTCATGTACTTTTCTAAGCTATTTTTAAAGGTACACAAGGTTTTTATTTCAATAACATTACTCATGAGTTTTGTTCGACTCATCCACAACTCTGTTACCAGACCAGTTCTCTCCTATATTCTTTCTAAATCTAAGATTTTCTAACTTGAACCTATTTCTGCGTGTCCAATCTTGGTTAATTTATTTTATGACATTATTTACATCCCCATTATTTCTGTTATACACCTCAAACTCTACGTCTTTCTAAGAGAGTCTAGGTTCAGTGCTCTCAGTCTGTCCTCATAGGAAAAAATTTTGTTACATGGGATCAACTTTGTCATCTTCTGCACGTTTTCCAGCGCATGTATATATCCATTGTGTAGACGTGACCAATCTGTGCAGCATAATCTAAATGAGGCTTAATCAACGAAATCTAGAGTTGAAGAACTACCTTAAGACTCCTGCTTTTTATACCTCTTCATACGAAGCCAAGAATTCTTTTTCCTTTATTGTTTACGCTTACACTGGGCAGAGAAATAGCAAATATCGAACATAAGCTTAAGGAATCATACAGAAGACATGAAACTTAGGAAGAACTGTAAGCCATACATGAAACTGAAGGAATCCCAAAATACTTCCTTTCCTATGCCAAATCGAAGGCGAAAACAACATCCAATATTGGACCCCTGCTTAGACGAGATGGGACTTACATAGTTGACAGCAAGGAAATGAGTGAGATACTAAAGTCCCAGTTTGACTCGGTGTTTAATAAGCTGCTAACCAGACTAAGAGTCGACAAACTAAATCATTTTTTTAAGAACGAAACTCAGAATTTGGTCAATTCAAACATCATTGGAAAAGGTAATAAATGATATGCCCATGCACTCTGCCCCAGGCCCGGACTCGCGGAACTCTGTGTTAATCTGGAAATGCCTTTAGCATTCTATGAAAAAGGGACATGGACACAGGAGTCATCTCTCAGTCACTTAAAACACCAGATGTAGCCCCATTCCACAAAGGGGGCAGTAAAGCAATTGCAAAGAATTACAGACCAATAACGCTAATGTCTCATATAAAATTCTTTGAAAGGGTTCTAAGAAGCAAAAATGCTACCCATCTAGATACCCATCAGCTACACAACCCAGGGAAATATGGGTTTAGAGCAGGTCGCTTCTGCTTGTCCCAACTATTGGATCACTGTGACAAGGTCTTGTATGTTCTAGAAGACGAGCAAAATGCAGATGTAGTATACACAGACTTTGAGAAAGCCTTCGCCAAGTGTGACCATAATGTAATGGCGCACAAAACGCGTGGAAAAGGAATAACAGGAAAAATTGGTAGATGGATCTATAGCTTCCTAACAAATAGAACACAAAGAGTAATATTAAACAGAATAAAGTCTGAGGCGGCCACAGTGAAAAGCTCTGTTCCGAAAGGCACAGTATTCGCTTCCATCCTGTTCCTCATCCTCATATCTGACATAAACAGAGATGTAAGCCACAGCACCGTGTCTTCCTTTTTCGGATGACACCCAAGTTTGCATGACAGTGTCCTCCATCGAAGACACTGCAAGACTCCAAGCAAACATCAACCAAATGTTTAACTAGGCCGCAGAAAACAAAAAGTTCAATGAAAAGAAATTTTAATTACTCCGATATTGAGAACTTGAGGAAATTAAAACTATATCAGAGTATAAAACAAATTCCAACCACACAATAGAGCGAAAAACTAATTCGATACAACAATGTATTCGCCACATCTGCTAGAAAAATGAGAACCTTCAAACTAGGGACGCCAAGCCCATGACGATTCTCTTCAAATCGCTTGTTCTCTCTAGGCTAGAATATTGCTGTATACTAATCACGTCTTGCAAGGCAGGTGAAATTGCTAACCTGGAGAGTGTACAGAGAGCCTTCATATGAATAATAAAACGCCTAAACTACTGGGAATGGTTGAAGTTCCTTGACTTGTACTCCCTGGAATGCAGACGGGAAAGATACATCATAATAAATACCTGGAAAATTCTAGAGAGATTAGTACCAAATTTGCACACGAAAATCACTCCCTACGAAAACAAATGACTCGGCAAGCGGTGCAACATCCCCCAGTAAAAAGCAGGATTGCCACGAGCACGCTAAGATACAACTCAATAATAGTAAGGGGTACAAGATTCTCCAGCTGCCTCCCAGAATACATAAGGGGGATTACCAATAGACCCTTGGCTGTCTTCAAGAACGCGCTGGAAAGGCACCTAAAATCAGTACCTTACCAGTCGGGCTGTGGTTCGTACGTCAGTCTATGTGCCGCCAGCAGCAACAGCCTGGTTGATCGGGCCCTGATCCACCACGAGGCCTGGTCACAAACTGGCCGCGGGGGCACTGACCCCTCTCCAAGTATTCTCCAGGTATACGTACTGCTGCCCATGCTTTAGATTATTCTAACCAAAGTCCATAAATCTTTTTCGCATTCAGAGTGATTCGGATCTACATTAATAAATTTATTAGTGACAGTTATTTTCTTTTGTAATGCTTAGAACGTTGTATTTATCTAAAATAAACTGCATCTGCTACCTCTCCGCCCTCTGTATCAATTTATTCAGATCATCATGTTGAGTTCTAGTGTCCTCGTCAGAAATAATTGACGGCCTATTTTCGTGTCATCGGCACACTTGCTTATATTGCTATTTATTCCCTCACGTATGTCGTTTGAGTATATTATTAACAGAAGTCCCAACACTGACCCCTGTGGAGCACCGTTTGTGACGCTCTCCCACTCTGATTTCTCTCCATTTATACAAAAATCCCTGTTGCCTGCCTGTCAGCTACTCTATCCAGGAAAAAATCTCCTATTCCTTGTGCCTCTATCTTCCTCAACAATCTCCGGTGTGGAGCTCTATCAAGAGCCTTAATGAAGTCCAAGTACACAATATCATAATATCACAAAAATATGAATATTGTATAACACAATACCATATTCATTAACATGATCTATTTCCTCAAATACCTTAGTGAAAAAAAAGTAATGTCGTAAAGTAGGAACGCCCCTTCACAAAACCGTGCTGAAAGTCATGGATCAATTTGTCTTTCATTGTGGCTTCAAATAGCCTCGGCAATTACCGATGCCATCAATTTTTCCACTATGTTGAAAACATTGTGGAAAAATTGATGGCATCGATGTAAGGAGAAACTTAGCAAACTAATGGTTTGCTAAGTTCCTCCTTGCATTCCTTTATAACCCTTGAGAACAGTTCTCGGCCTGGGGATCTGTTTAGTTTTAACCTGTTTATTTGTCTGAGAACCATGTTACTAATGACATTGATCATGCTTAACTTGTTATCGTCCTCACCTCTATAATTTTTTTTATTTACGGAGTTTTTCTAGTATTTTCCTGCGTAAAAACTGAGAGGAAATAAGTGTTGAAAATTGTACACATTTCTTGTTACTGACAGTAAGCTGACCTGAGCGACTTTAAGTGGGTTGTCTTGTCCCTAATCTTATTCCTATGTACCTGAAAGAAACTTATTTTGGGTTATTCTTTGAATCTCAAGTGACTTTATCTTCGTAATCTCTTTTGAATTTTATTTACTTTTTATATTTCTTGTTCTCATTGAATATATAGATAAAGTACCCGTCTGCTCTTTTGATTCTTGTGTAAATGCCTTCTTTGGACATACACACACACACACACACACACACACACTCGGGGCCAGGAGCTGTGGCTTGACCCCTTCAACCAGAACTAGGTGAGTACACACACGCACACACTTGCCATGCTACGTGACGAGTTGTCAGAGTGGGCGCCTGTGACGAGCGGTTTTCTACAGGGGTCTTAGGATCACTGCTATTTTTGGTATATGTGAATGACATGACGGAAGGGATGCACTTAGAAATGTCGCTGTTTGCAGATGATGTGAAGTTAATGGGGGAAATTAAGCAGAATGAGGATCAGGAAAGACTACAGAGAGACTTGAACAGGCTGGAAGACTGGTCCAGCAACTGGCTTCTCGAATTTAACTCCGCCAAATACAAAGTAATGAACATCGGGTATTGGAAAGAAGACCGCAGAGTATAGGCTAGGTGGCCAAAGACTGCAAACCTCACTCAAGGAAAACGATCTTGGGGTGTGTATAATACCGAGCACATCTCCTGAGGCGCACATCAACCAGATAACTTCTGCAGCGTACGGGCGCCTGGCAAACCTGAGAATAGCGTTCTGATACCTCAGTAAGGAATCGTTCAAGACTCTGTACACCGTGTACGTCAGGCTCATACGGAGGGATGCAGCACCAGTTTGGAACAAACACCTGGTCAAGCACGTCAAAAAATTAGAGAAAGTGAAAAGGTTTGCAACAAAACTAGTTCCAGGGCTAAGGTGAATGTCCTGTGAAGAAAGGGTAAGAGAAATAGGCCTGACGACACTGGAGAACAGGAGGGCTAGGGGAGACATGGTAACGACATACAAAATACTGCGAGGAATTGACAAAGTGGACACAGACGGGATGTTCCTGAGATGGGAGACAGAAACAAGATGTCACAATTGGAAGTTGAAGATTCAGACGAGTCAAAAAGATGTTAGGAAGCATTTCCAGAGTTGTCAGGAAGTGGAATAGTCTGGGAAGTGACGTATAAAAGGAAGGAATCATACATACTTTTAAGACAAAGTTTGATAAAGCTCATGGAGCAGGGAGAGAGAGGACCTAGTAGCGATCAGTGAAGAGGCGGGGCCAGGATGTATGAATCGACCCCTGCAACCACAAATAGGAGAATACGCTTCCACAAGCGAGGAGTCACAAGCATGGAATTCAATTAGTGTTCGAGAGAACTGGTTTCCGGAAGAGACGACTGAATAATTTGGTGGCCAGAGAGAGTCACTACACCAAGCACGTCACCTGATGTAGTCAACACTACACCAAGCACGACACCTGATGTAGTCAACACTACACCAAGCACGACACCTGATGTACTCAACACAAAACCAAGCAAGTCATCTGCTATACTGAACTACGCTAAGCAACACCTGCTGAGTTTAACGCGTTACCTGGTGTACTCAAAACAACAAACACGTCACCAGTGGTAAACATAACACCAAGCACGTAACCTGCCCACTTGAATGCCATTCCAAGCACGTCACATGGTCCAGAGAATATAGCACCAAGCACTTCAGTTGCTCAAATGAGCACAATATGCACATCCCTTGCTGTAGTGAAGACGACAAATAAACATTTCACTCGCTCTAGTAAACACAAAAAGAATGTTATCTGCTCCAATGATGACATAATGAAGCACGTCACCTACTCTAGTCAACAGAATAACAACAAACACTCTCCGATCGCAATGAACAACAACAACAAGGACGTTACCTGCTGTAGTAAAAAACAAGATGCATGTTACCTGTTGTAGTAAAAACAAGATGCATGTTACCTGTTGTAGTAAAAACAAGATGCATGTTACCTGTTGTAGTAAAAACAAGATGCATGTTACCTGTTGTAGTAAAAACAAGATGCATGTTACCTGTTGTAGTAAAAACAAGATGCATGTTACCTGTTGTAGTAAAAACTAGATGCATGTTACCTGTTGTAGTAAAAACTAGATGCATGTTCCCTGTTGTAGTGAAATACAAGATGCATGTTCCCTGTTGTAGTGAAATACAAGATGCATGTTACCTGCTGTAGTAAAAACAAGATGCATGTTACCTGCTGTAGTGAAATACAAGATGCATGTTACCTGCTGTAGTGAAATACAAGATGCATGTTACCTGCTGTAGTGAAATACAAGATGCATGTTACCTGCTGTAGTGAAATACAAGATGCATGTTACCTGCTGTAGTGAAATACAAGATGCATGTTACCTGCTGTAGTGAAATACAAGATGCATGTTACCTGCTGTAGTGAAATACAAGATGCATGTTACCTGCTGTAGTGAAATACAAGATGCATGTTACCTGCTGTAGTGAAATACAAGATGCATGTTACCTGCTGTAGTGAAATACAAGATGCATGTTACCTGCTGTAGTGAAATACAAGATGCATGTTACGTGCTGTAGTGAAATACAAGATGCATGTTACCTGCTGTAGTGAAATACAAGATGCATGTTACCTGCTGTAGTGAAATACATGATGCATGTTACCTGCTGTAGTGAAATACAAGATGCATGTTACCTGCTGTAGTGAAATACAAGATGCATGTTACCTGCTGTAGTGAAATACAAGATGCATGTTACCTGCTGTAGTGAAATACATGATGCATGTTACCTGCTGTAGTGAAATACAAGATGCATGTTACCTGCTGTAGTGAAATACAAGATGCATATTACCTGTTGTAATGAAAACAATTTACATATTACCTGCTATAGTGAACAGAATATCTTGAAAGTCACCTGCTCTACAGAGGACAGCTCAATCTACGTCATCTGTTCTAGTGAACACAATTAGCACGTTACCTGTCACAGTGAACACATCTGGGGTATTTCTTATTATTGTTGAGCAGTAATATGATAATGATGGACTCCATGTTCCTTCTCGTAGCGTTCCTGCATGACTGACATGCCCTGCCGGAAACGTTCACCGTTTTCATCGTTGACTGCTCTGCAGTTGACAGGAAAAATATCTAAGTACGAATGGAGAAAAGTGTGTCTTCAAATGCATATTGTAGCTCATTTGTTGACAAGACAACGGCAGGTTTTCCACTTTCTCTTTGTAGTTGTCAGTTTTGAAATTTCCCAGAAAATTGGTTGCAACTAACCATAAAGAATTCCACACATTTTTCTCCTCTCCGACTAGGATACAGTATGGCTTCTCATCTCTAAGAAGGTCACGAACCTGTGAACCAACAAATTTACCTCCATTGAATTTTCCTGCCTTTAGCCTCGAGGATTTACCACCGAGTTACTTAAATGGTGACACGTTTTACTCATAACCTTAAACGTGTAAGGGTGGTATCAAAATCCTGCTCGAGTCTTCAGGTGAAGGATACTGAACATTTTTTGTTCCAGGCACCAATGAGTGTCGGAGCAGCCAGTCCTTCTCGATGTAATGAGAAGTCCTCGTCTGGATATCCCAGTCACACAGCCCAAATTCCTGCAGTACAAGCAAAATAGCAGCAACTTCAAGTAGTCACAAAGCTGCCACTGATGTTTGTTGAAGTTTATGCAGTTCAAAATGTAATTTATGCTTTCGCATGCTTCCTTCATATATGTTGCATAACCAACTGGAATTGACGGCAACAAGTTGTTAACATGCAACAAAGTAGCATTTAGAAGATGAATCAGTGGACAGTCTTCACTGATCACGATTATGAATAATATTTAGTGCTGCTAGCAGACCATCGATGGAGCTTCAGGCTACAAGATCGCCTTCTATAACGAGGAATGGCATGAAATCTTTTTGACGGTCAAGAAACATACAAAACCATCATCGTATTTATGTTGGTACAAATACCGACAATATGCAAAGTAAAAGGACACAAATGCAACTAATGTGACATTTTCTTGTGGCAACGTTTCGCTCCCCAGGAGCTTTGTCAAGCCGTTGCGGCTTGACAGAGCGAAAGGTTGTCACAATAAAATGGCACATTAGTTGCACTTGTGTCCTTTTACTTTACACCAGCATCATCAATGAGGAGCTTTCACTGCTGTAGTCTGGAACCCAACAGTTCGTTCTTCCTCTGCGATAGTTCTAAATCTTTGATAAGGTCGTTTAATATCAAACAAACAATGCCCAAATCAAAGTAAGTTACACTATTGGTGGTCCATTCAGCACAAGTCTGTCCCCAGTTTCTACCCAGATAAGACGAAACTTCAAAAAGAAAATAGGTGCAGATGAGAAATAGTGGAAATTGCAAGTATCTTTTTAAACACTTACACATTGTGTAATTATTTAACATAACACGCACACATTGTGTAATTATATTTACCCTCCTCCTTTCCCTCCTCAGTGGTTAGATAAATACATGAGTGGGTGTAGGTGGGTGTGAGTTGGACCTGACTAGCATGTGCTACTAGGTTTGATGCCGTGCATTGGCCTAAGGCGGGGAGTGACATGGATCTGCTTTGCATGGGTCAGTAGGCCTGCTGCAGTGTTCCTTCTTTCTTATGTTCTTATGTAACAGTAACCGGCCTCAGTATATTTCTTTACGAATGGAATAAATTTGTAGTTTTAAACAGAATATCCCTATTAAGTGACCTACAATTAGTAAAGAATGACTAGTTTTATTTCCGCTGCATTTTGGTAGTAGATCAATGTTAATGTTCACTAATACCATTGTGGTTGTCATCAGTACCGTATTTTCCGGCATATAAGACGCACGTCGGAAGTATCGTAACGGTAAATAGTAATCATAATCAAGGGCTAATTACCCCCTTACTATACAATAAAGAGTAATCCGAAGCCTACCCTAGACCCTGACCTTGAGTATATAAGGCGTAGAGTGATTTTTCAAATCTTTTTGTAGGAAAAAGTTGCGCCTTATATGCCGAAAAGTATGGAATTTTGATTTTTATTCATCTACATCTTTTTTGGGTTAATACAGATCATTCTTATTACTTCTATGTTATTAGGTTAATTCTAATCCAAGGATTTTGATCTAAATTGAATAAAAGTGTTTATCTCCTGCAGGTTGTGAAATAATTGGTTTTGGATAAAAATAATTAAGACAATTTGATGGTAAAAATGGCAGAATTACCGACGAAATGTTAGGTAAATGGCCACAGAGGCAATAGTGTGGCATTTTATTGTGGCAACATTTCGCTCCTCCCCCTCCTGTATCACCACCTCCATCATCTCCTTCATCACTACCTTCATAATCTCCTCCGTCACCTCCTCCATCGCCTCCTCCATCACCTTCATCACCTTCGTCGCCTCTTCCATCACCTTCATCACCTCCTTCGCTTCCTCCATCACCTCATCCTTCGCTTCCTCCATCACCTTCATCACCTCCTCCTTCGCTTCCTCTATCACCTTCATCACCTCCTCCTTCGCCTCCTCCATCACCTTCATCACCTCCATCGCCTCCATCACCTCCTCCTTCGCCTCCTGCATCACCTCATCACCTCCTCCTTCGCTTCCTCCATCACCTCCTTCGCCTCCTCCATCACCTTCATCACCTCCTCCTTCGCCTCCTCCATCACCATCACCTCCTCCATCACCTTCATCACCTCCTCCTTCGGCTCCTACATCACCTCATCACCTCCTCCTTCGCTTCCTCCATCACCTCCTTCGCCTCCTCCATCACCTTCATCACCACCTCCTTCGCCTCCTCCATCACCTTCATCACCTCCTCCATCACCTTCATCACCTCCTCCTTAGCCTCCTCCATCACCTTCATCACCTCCTCCTTCGCCTCCTCCATCACCTTCATCACCTCCTCCTTCGCTTCCTCCATTACCTTTATCACCTCCTCCTTCGCTTCCTCCATCACCTTCATCACCTCCTCCATCACCACCTCCATTAACTTCATCACCACCTCCATTACCTTCATCACCTCCTCCATCACCTTCATCACCTCCTCCGTCACCTCCTCCATCACCACCTCCATCACCTTCATCACCTCTTCCGTCACCTCCTCCGCCACCTCCTCCATCACCTCCTTCATCACCTCCTCCATCACCTCCATCACCTCCTCCCTCAGGCAAACCTTCAAAGCTTCAAATAAAAAAAAGATTTAATCAGTAAAATTGAAGTTAGAACCTCGCTATAACGACTGACTGCTGGACTAACCTCGGTATAGCGGCTCCTCATTAGCATTCCCGCATGATTAGTATGACTTCTGGCCTCTTAATTGCATATTATCCTTAATCGTCACTAACTAGACTAGCAAAAAATGTAATTATTTATCACAGGACACATTAATATGTGCTCATTATATATCTCATTTGTACTCTGTTCTGTACATGGTACCATGCATTGTTCATTGTTCGCTCTACTGCTGTTATTATGATGCATGTATAGTACCATGTATTGTTCATTGTTCCCTCTAGTATTGTTATTATGATGCACTCATGGTACCATGCATTGTTTATTTCATTTTTCCTGTTTTGATCTATGTATGGTATCATGCGTTGCTTATTGTTCCCTTTTATCTTGTTATGATGAACTATGGTACCATGCACTGTTCATTGTTCCCTCTACTACAGTTATTATGAGCTATGTACTGTACCATGCATTGCTCATTGTTCCAAGTAAACATCATACACTGCATGATCAATTGTTCCATCTATTTCTACTAGAGCACAGAGCATAGAACCGTTGTTCCATCCAAGCATTGTACCATGCTTAGAACATTGTTATACTCCTTTCTCCATACCATGACCTAAGCATGGCGCTATTGTTCCCTTCGTTCTTCTTACCATGAGCAAAAGGGTATCATACAGAGTACATTGTTCCCTACATTGTTATTTCCATGATCTGTTTATATTAACATGTATGGTAAATTGTTCCCTCCAGTCCTGTTGAAGATTGAAACACTTATGCAACATATGGAAATCATTGTTCAGGAAACGTTTCGCCACACAGTGGCTTCATCAGTCCAATACAAAGCCTGGAGTCGACGTGTTCAATGCATCAGTCTTGTATAATGTACAGCATAGGTCCGTAGACGTGGCTTATATACTGTAGTGAGGTGAGGCGAAGCAGGAGGAGGTGGGGTCGTAGTGATACCATCCACTAGTCGAAGTAGGTCTTCGTTCAAAGGTTGGACAAGTGTTGAAGAATTCTTTGTATCAAGATCCCATGACGTTGCAGTGTCTGACAGTTGCGATGAATAGTTTAAAAAAACCCGACAAGTTGAAGATTGAGACACTTACGCGTCACACATATTAATCTTAATTTACTCAAAGTTTCAAATTTTTAACCTACGTATTGCTTCGGTTCATTCATTTCTTTCTTTCTTCATGTATATTTACATGCTTCGAACTCTCAGTTTTTCATATTCTCCTCATTTATTTTCACTCTTTTAATATTCACATTCATTAAATACACTTCTTACTCACCTCCCTTCTGCATTCTTACTAAATTTCATCACATCCACTTCCTTCATACTCAGCTTTTTTTCATATGCAGTCATGCCTTCACACACACGCTTCTTTCACTCCTTTCCTTCACATTCACTTCATGTTATATTTCGTTGCAACACTCCTCATTGATCTCATTATTACTTCTCCCAAGAATGAAATTCCGCTAGCAAATGATCATCTTCATTCAACATTTCCTCTTCTCTCGTATATTTCATAGCGTACTGAAATATAGTCTCCTAATTCATTTTGCGATAGATGGTAATATATCTACATCACCGTTTATCACAACATATTATCAGAGACATTAACAGGAGTGGTACTTGCCAGGTAGTAGCAGCGACCTCCAAAATGCTTTTTGTCAGGTGATCGCGTCTCCCGAGCAGCTATCTCTTATTTTTATCCCTGAAAGTTTTTTTTTATGCACGCATTTATGGAGCTGTGCATGTTTTGTAATCGCAAAAGATGAGAGCAAAAGAAAAAGTAATATTTATTACAATTTTCACGGAGGTGGACAATTAGATTAAGAATCGGTCAATTTACACACAATACAACGTTCATACATAGGCTTATTCTGCTACATAATTGAAAATAAATATATAGATACTTATTGTAACATAAGTAGGACTAAAATTTCCATTGAATGTCGATATCTGGGTGTCTTGGTCTACGTTCATGGCTGTCTTAGAAGGTGTAATTACAGGACACAGATTATTTCTGTGCCTCGTTCTGAAATTCTTTCACCCGGAAAGTCTCGACCGTAGTTACAAAAGACAATTTCAATCTAGCAAGATCGCCTGGGACCTCCATAATGTGGGGACGGCAAGACATCCAGTAGGTAGACGGATGGCTTCCTAGACACAAGGTCCTAGGGAGGGATTGAGGTAGCTAGCTAGAGGCTCACATTTGTGAAGGGGAGAGAGAGAGAGAGAGAGAGAGACAGAGACAGAGAGAGACAGAGACAGAGACAGTACAGGAGAATACATATACAGATAAATGTACATGGTACAGTGTCTCAAAGTTTAACAAAGTGTCAAGGTAGGTGGTTTAGATTAAGGCTGGTTACTTGATAAGTGATGTGAAAATATTGTATAAAGTAGCTAGTGAAAAGTGGATTCAACATAACAGCTGGTAAACAATTAGAATTTCTGTCTACAACTTCCTGTAATTTTAATCTGCCACGTTATTATACGAGAAACTCTTGAATAAAGAAACAGATAAAGAAACAGCACTTACCAAGACTATCAGAAAACCTTTGCTTGTGCTATCAGATACAAAAATCACTGGGTTATATGCAGTAATACCAGAGATATATATGTTACGCTTATACATAGTAACGCTAAACATACAAAGATCATATTGCAAAGCAGTATCAGAGATTTAAATGTTACTCTCATGCATAATAACAACGATATGAAGAATACAAAGTTTAACACAATAACATTATAATTAGATGCAGAGATAATGCAGTTACACATAGAAATATAGAGATAACACTTTCATATGGAAGAAAATGGAGAAAAACTCAAATAAGAACATGAAAATCTATGACATTTAAATAGACGAATTAAAAAAACAATAAGTAGCCTCTCCATGGTAGTTTAGGTAGAGGAGTTCTTCTCTTCTGTCTGGACTATGATTCTAGCCTGTCCGGGTGGTCGTATTTACTGGGCACAGATTTATTTCTGTGTGTCCTCCCCAGTAATTACATCTGCTTGTATATACTGATATTTCAACACTTGTGTTGTAATATCATATATGGTCAGTGCTTCATGGGGTTGCTGCATTTGAAGAGTTAAGTTCCTCTCTGAGGAAATGCTGTGTTTGGGGTTCACAGCTCTCAACGTCCCCCTCAAATGATGAAGTTTGATTCGATTTGATGCGATAATAGTTTTGTAAATTAGTGGGAGTGTAGAACACATTTTTTCTCACATTGTTAAGGAGTGTAAACACTGACTGATCGAACAGGTGTAACATTAAATGTTTGTTCTGAAAAGTGTCCTGTAAATTGTTCTTTGCATTGCCTTTTTATACACATAACGAGAGAACACAATATTACTTTGGATGTAGATGAATGGTTCAGAGAACCGACACGTTGATAAGCATGCTGTATTCTTTTCAAGATTGATGGGCTGACCACATCGTCTCAAGGCTGAGGGACTGATTACCTCAAACTACTCCTGTTCTTCACCGTTCTCCTTTGTATGGACTGATGAAGCCTCTGTGTGGGGAAACGTTTCCTCATTAGAGATACCCAAGTGTTGCACATGTGTCTAATTTATTACTTTGAATATAATATAATAACTTTAATGTGGGTAAGCATAAACAATATAACTTTAACGAGACGGGGATAGAACGTTTAAATTCGTTTTTCATATAATTATAAAATTTTGAGTTTTCTTCTCTCTCAAAAGAAATAAGAAAAGTTTAGAATTTGCTTGAAAAATATATAAATTATTAACTTACCATTTTTGGTTCAGGCCTTTAAAGATGAAGGTAAACAACGAAATTTTTAAAATTACTAACGACTTCGGCCAATATTCGGAAAGTCTGAAAAAAAAAAATACGGGTTTGTCAAATATCGGCAGAAAACACATCAAAAACTGAAAGAAATTTCTAAAAATTTATCATTGCAAACTGTAGTACTTTTAACCGGTTAGAGAGAAAGCTTCAGATCTATTCAGTATTTAACAGTGATCATAGGCAAATGAGTATTAAATTTAGATAAGTCTGCTAATCTATATTTAAGATATTTGCAAAGATGTGACCCAGCACCTCGTAGATGGAAAAATAGACAGATGATGTATAATGCGATCCTTTATTGACAACGTTTCGCCCACACAGTGTGTTTTACCAAGTCACAAACAGATCTACCTGAGCAGAAAGTAGATAAAAATGAAGATAATAAGAAAGGTGTGAGTTGATTCTATATAAAAAAAATATCAACTCTTAAGAAATTTATTTTACTTCTGTAAGATAATTTGTTTTCGGTATTTTTTGTTTTTGTAATTTTTTTTTGTATGCCGAAACGAAAACTGAATAAATACATTAAAAAAGTACACGATTAGTACAAAAATGCAAGATAAAGTACTGAAAAAAGTACTCTCTCGAGTATCATTATTGTAATCAAGGAGAGGGATCGCTAAACCTGTAGGAGGCACTTGGCATTTTGGGAATGGGAATCTTTTAGGCTCAATTCCTGGAAGAACAACACCAAGGAAAACAATAATAAGGAAAACAACAACAACAATAAATAATAACAACAACAATAATAAGACGACGAAGATGAAGTAGGAGAACAAGAAGAATAGTAAGAAGATGAAGAAGAAGGAAGAGAAGGAATAGGAGGAGGTGGAGGAGAAAGAAGAAAAACAAGGAAAACAACAACAAGGACAAGAACAACAGGAACAAGAACCCAGACAACCACTGGTAGTCATCCCAGGAAGGCGAGGAAAACTAATTAAAGTAACTCATCCAAAGATCTTGGTATGATGGAGAGTAAATTTTGTCGGCAGCATCTTTGGCAGGCAGAGCAACACAGACCAGCAGCATCCAAGACCAACCTCCCTTCTGTTAAATTTCATCCATTAGTCTGTTCCTTCTGTATTGATACCCTCTTCATTACCTCATAACACTTAAACACTTCTTGTTTATTTTACAAATTCGTTTTAGGTATAAGAACAAAAATTATTGCTAGATTTCTTTTTTTCGAAGTCATTTTCCTCGCAAGAATTTTCTCTCCTAGTCTGATATAAAAGTCTTCATTATATCGCACCAGCAACACCAGAAGACTCTAATATTCCCGTATTCCCAACGTAATCTTGGATTTTATTCCCAGGAGGTTCAGCTTAGGCGGCAACGTAATCATATTCGCCAGGGCTGCAGTGTGGCTGGCTCGCGTATATGCTTCTGTTATTATGGCTGGGCGGGGGTGGCGGGGAGTGGTTCCTCTCTCTCTCTCTCTCTCTCTCTCTCTCTCCTTTTCTCTCTTTCTCTCTCGCTCGTCTCTCGTTTTGCTCTTCCTCTCATCCTATATACACTGGCACAGACTTCCTCTCTCTCTTTGTCTCTCTCCAACTAAGTTTGTCACATCTTTCAGGAACTTAAGTGGGCACTTTCCTTATTATCCTAGAGTTTCCGATCCTGTTGGAATGTAGCATGCTTCCCGGCCCCTGTGTTGTTGGTCTCCTGGGACTCAGTGAAACTGGAAGCTCCATCTCTATTACCTTCAGCGGATGTAGGCGTTGGCCATTGTAAATGTAGTCCCTAACTATCACCTTACCATCTTTCCACTTTAGTATACTCAAATAACCCGCACATAGGAGAGAGAAAATTACGACTACGTTTCGATCTGACTTGGACCATTTACGAAGTCACACTAAAAGAAAAGAGTGAGGAAGTCAGTATACATATAGGCGAGGGGGACAGGGACGGGACCAAGAGAGGAAGAAAAAGAAGTTGTAGCGGTAAGGTAGATGTAGTGGAACAAGTAGTAGCGGTCGTAGAAAGTGGGGAGATTAGTTTTAGTGGCACAAGAGATAGAAAGGGGAATGAAAGGTGATAGGAGGCAATAGTAATGGTAGCAGTAACAGTAGAAGTAATGGAGTGGTAGCTGTAGTAGCAGTAGAAGTCGGGTTAGTCTACAATATTATTTTATCAGTGTAACAGAAAAACTGCAATAAGCATTTGAGTCTTACTGTGGAGTTCAGGAGATTGAACAGTGGGCAAAACTTTGCTAGCTTCCTTTACGGTGTCTAGTAGCTAGATTGGTAGAGCACTCAGCTCATACGTTGGATGTCCTTGGTTCGATCTCCGGTACGGTGGAAATATTGGAAGTGCTTCCTTAAGACACCTGCTGTCCATGATCACTTACCAGCATGTAGGTACCTGGGTGTTAACCAACTGGTGTGGGTCGCATTCTGGGGACAAAATTAACATAAGTTGCCTGAAATGTTCTGCAAAACCAGGGGCTTTGTATATAGCATGTCACTGATGTCAGCTAGGTATGTATAAATTGTATCATGGTCTTGTAGAGATAAAGATTATTATTATTATTATTATTATTATTATTATTATTATTATTATTATTATTATAGAAATCTATTGCTGTTATTCGCACTAATAAAACTATCGTTATTACTCTCATCATTCCTGCTACTGTTATTATTATTATCATCACTACTGTTACCATTACTACTAGTATTACCATTATCATTACTACTACTAGCGTTACTACTAGTACTACCATCATCATTGCTTCTCTTACTAGTATTATCATTATTAATACTACTATTAACGCCATTAGTACTACTGCTACTATTATTATTAATACGACTATCATTATCAATACTACTACTATCATTGATGCTAGTACTATCATCATCATTACGCTATTATGATTACTACTATTATTATTACTACAACTATTATTATCATTACTACTACTACTACTGTTATCATTACTACTACTGTTGTCATTACTAGTACTACTACTATCATTACTACTAATATTATTACTATTTTTATCATTACTACTACTACTATTATCATTACCACTACTACTACTACTATTAGCATTACTACGACTACAACTAATGTCATCCGTCTGACTGATCATGTCCACCTGGAATCGCACTGCTTCCAATGATTTATATGTATATATATATATAAATTCTCGCCACATCTTGCATCCACATTCAACATGTTTAGTTAATTGTTTTGTTGAGGAAACTGCCATAACTCGTAACAAATTAATGATCATCACTGAGGTTTTACATTTGCAATAATGACTGTCTTAGAATTATTACACTTTTGTTTACTATCTAAATTTAATCGTCTTTACTTATTTTCATATTGTTTCAGAAATTTTTTATTTTAATAGCTAATTGTAATTGTTTGTGTTACTCTTTATGTTTTGTGTTTGATTATAATAAATACTGTTAAACTTTATAATAGTTACATATCAACGATATGCAATACCGACACAAAGAAAGTAAGACACATGTGCAACATCTGGGTATCTTTAATTTGCTGGTCTTCACATTATCTAATTCTACTGTGTTGATAAAACAATTGGATGGCAAAACGTCTACAAATTAAAGATACCCTATTGTTGCACGTGTCTAATTCTTTATAGCAGTTGTTGTATTCTTAACTTTCTCTTTTAGTTCTTGTCACTCCTAAAATGCTCTATTTATCATGATATATTCATTGATTCTTTTTTTTTGTTACTCTTTGCACAGCGTTTTCTGCAACGTAAGATTGAAGTCTCTGTACTATTTTAGTTAATTATGAATCACTACGACTTTTAAGAACGTTTTCCTAACTGAAAAATATATTAATGTAGGGGGGAAAAGTGAAAAGTATTTATCTGTATAAAGTTGTGTGGTAGGTAGGGTAGTGTAGGGAAGCCAGCCTGGCCACCCACCCACTATGTAAACAAACAGTGTTAGCAGTTATTCATAAGTGGAAGTTTACTACTTTTAATTACTATGAGCAACACAATGTTCAGTTACAACGTAAACACCACCTAAACATTAACGTTAATTATTATTTGTAGTATAAACATTAAGATTGAAGAGATGAAATTATGTGCCACACCACTGAGGGTATAATACATCCTAACATTTAAACATCGCAGTACATAATAACACATTAATTTTATAATATTCGCTGTCATTTATATATAACAGCAAAACACAGAAACGAACTGACCTTTGTGCAAGAGAGATCACCTAAATTATTTTTCTGAGGTGATTAAATATTCCCGGTTAATTCTTTTTATTTTCATCCCCTAATATTCGTAGTGTGTGTTGGGGGGCTAATGTTTTATTATAGTCTAGAAGAGGTTAGGTAAGTGAAAATATGAGAATAGAGAGAAACATATTAAATTGTTTAGAATGATTTCTAGCTAAACTTAATCTTTCTTAAGATAATTAATAAAAGTGTCTTCTTAACCTTGCCACAACTGTCTCAAACTAGTCACTTTTCACACCTTTCACAAAGGTTTTCTTGATAACGCCGAAAACCAAAACTCTTTATCAGAATTTTGAAATAAATAAAGTTCCTGAATTCCCGAACATTGAGGAGGTCTCCTTCTTTCCTGCATGCAACTTTTCAATTTTATTTTGAGAAGAAAACATAATTTCAACAACCGTGAGGGAGAGCGCATACATGAATGGGTACAAACTTGTGTACACGTGTGTGAGTGCCACAGGGGGACGTGTGTGTGTGTGTGTGTGTGTGTGTGTGTGTGTGTGTGTGTGTGTGTGTGTGTGTGTGTGTGTGTGTGTGTGTGTGTGTGTGTGTGTGTGTGTGTGTGTGTGTGTGTGTGTATGTGTGTGTATGTGTGTGTGTGTGTGTGTGTGTGTGTGAGTGTGTGTGTGTGTGTGTGTGTGTGTGTGTGTGAGTGTGTGTGTGTGTGTGTGTGTGTGTGTGTGTGTGAGTGTGTGTGTGTGTGTGTGTGTGTGTGTGTATGATGGTGAATCTGCAGGCTGCGCTTGCGGAAATGCGCAACTGAGTGTAAAAATAAAGATGCGTGAAAATCAGTAAGTTTTCCTAGATGCAGGAACACGTAAATACAGTTACACAAATTATCAAACACAGTAACATATGTTTAAATTACCCAGGATAACCTAAAAAAGTCAGACAATATAACTTATTTCTTATTTCCATTGTGCGCCTGTGACCAACTGCGAGTCTGGCAAATACATGAGACAACTAACTAACTAATAGTATAAAGTTCAACAATTACTACAGTTCTCGTGGAGGTGGACAAACAGATTAACACACCAAAACTCATCAACAAACACTGAAACTGTTTAATTAAATAATAAAAATATATATTTAAAGTAAATGAACTGTATAACATAAATAGAACTCCAAAAATTTAATTGAATGGCCAGGCCTTTGTGGCCCAACTGGACGGTGGCTTGGCACCGTCTAGCTGATCTACGGTCTAGGCTGCCTTGGTGGGTGGAAGTATAGGACGCAAATATCTGTGTGTCCCCTCCTGTAATTCCATCCACCTGGACAGTCTCTACGGTAGACCAGCTAGACAAGGCCTCGTTCTCATCTAGCAAGATCAATGGGGGTGGCTGAGCTGACTTCGGGATACATAACCTGGAGAAAGCAGAGACTGGAAGATACCCTAAGAGAAGTGAGGAAGGGGAGACATCCGGGGGCCCACGGATGGAGTCCTGGACAAATGGACCTGGGAAAGGAGAGGATACCTTGGGGAAGTGGTGAAGGGAAAATATCTGAGGAGGATACAGGTTGCGGAGACAGACCTTGGGGAAATGAGGAAGGGAGAATATCTGAGGGAACACAGATGGACTCCTGGACACATGGACCTGGGAAAGGACACAAGGACCTTGGGGAAGTGGACAAGGGAAAATGTCTGAATGGGGACAGATGGACTCCTGGACACATGGACCTGGGAAAGAGAAGGATACTGGTTGCTGAGGCAGACCTTGGGGAAATGAGAAATGGAGAATATCTGAGGGGGGGGGACAGATGGATTCCTGGACACATGGACCAGGGAAAGGAGCGGATACCTTGGGGAAGTGGTGAAGGGAGAATATCTGAAGGCGGACAGATGGACTCCTGGACACATGGACCTGGGAAAGGAGCGGATACCTTGGGGAAATGGTGAAGGGAGAATATCTGAAGGCGAACAGATGGACTCCTGGACACATGGACCTGGGAAAGGAGCGGATACCTTTGGGAAGTGGTAAAGGGAGAATATCTGAAGGCGGACAGATGGACTCCTGGACACATGGACCTGAGAAAGGAGAGGATACTTTGGGGAAATGAGAAAGGGAGAATATCTGAGGGGACACAGATGGACTCCTGGACACATGGACCTGGGAAAGGAGCGGTTACCTTGGGGAAGTGGTGAAGGGAGAATATCTGAAGGCGGACAGATGGACTCCTGGACGCATGGACCTGGGAAAGAGGAGGATACTGGTTGCTAAGGCAGACCTTGGGGAAATGAGGAAGGGAGAATATCTGAAAGGACACAGATGGATTCCTGGACACATGGTCCTGGGGAAAGCATATCAGAAACACAGTAGGTGGGTTGGCGGACCTTAAAGACGAACCACTGGCCTCCACGTGGCAAGGTCTGGTAACTCAGAAATAAATCTGAGGCTGACAGTGGTAGCAAATAGTTAAATAATAATAATGACAATTTAAGTTTCTTATAAAGAGCACAACTCAATTCTGATTTAAAAAATCATTTAGGGCAAGCAGATCTTGCCAAGCTCATATTTTTTTGATAATAGATGATTTTTTTGATCTCGTTCACATATGATACCTCATAAATTATGCGACATTGATCTATATTAAAAAAAAAACTTACTTCTACTGCCATATTTCCTGGCATTTTTTAACATATGAATGTTTATCATTTTACAGAATCTGTAACAGCTCAAATGTCTATTTCATTCTCGAGAACTGAGGCAAAGTTTGAATTCCAGATTGATCTCACTCCTCTGTACCCAACCTCGTAACTGTCATGCATCCTTGCTATCTATGTACTCGGTTGAGATATTTCTGCAGGGATAGGGATAGTGATAGTCGAGATCGTCACCAAACTCATAGTTTTATTATTATTATTATTATTTAGTTTAAATAATAGACCAAAAAGGAATGACTGATAAAAAAAGGTAATCAACAAAGTGATAGCGATAACACCGTCGATCACCCCCACAATTTGGCTACAGTTGTAAGTAGGTGTCTCGCCCAGTTATGATTGATAGTTAATGAATTGCGTGTGCATTAAAGATAAGTAAATCTTATAGACTTTCGAAGTTCAGTGTACAGTGTGCATGGCGAAGTGTGTTAAAATTCTTTCTCAGTAGGTTAAATATGTTAAGGTGACCACACGTTGAACAAAGGCCAAATATAACGCTCATCATCATCGAAGACATATTTTCTCAGATACTCTCCTTGAGGATGAAAAAAGTAAAACTGGACGGTGCATGCAATATGTGAGGGACTTATGAGTAACCATTTAGGAAGTTGTAAGGGACCTATGGGTCCGGGTTCGATTCCCGGCGTGTGTTTCTTTACACCGGTTGCCTATGTTCTCCATCATGTAATGTGTACCTGGATGTTAGTCGACTGGTATGCGTCGCATCCTAATTTCCACAAAATGCTCCGCATAATAAGTGGCTTTCTATATAGTAGTATGTCATGGATGTCAATTACGCCTGTATACCTTTGTTTATAGTGGTAGATTAGTTGTTGTTTTGAATTCGCAGTAAACCTAATACCAAGAAAGGTCTATTGGTATGTTTGTGAGGGGGGAGGGCGCTAGGGATGTGGCCTGGGTACCAAGGGGTCAACAGCCTGAAAAGGTTTGGGGTACCACTGTTCTAGAGAAATGAGGGAAAATAGTATACGGGAAGTCTCTTTCCCTACTATACACATCTTACAGTCACATTGACAAGGATGCCACACAGGCAAAGATTATGTATCGGAAAGATTTTTTTTTTCAACAAGTCGGCCGTCTCCAACCGAGGCAGGGTGACCCAAAAGAGAAAGAAAATCCCCAAAAAGAAAATACTTTCATCATCATTCAACACTTTCACCACACTCACACATAATCACTGTTTTTGCAGAGGTGCTCAGAAGACAACAGCTTAGAAGCATATACCTATAAAGATACACAACATATCCCACCAAATTGCCGATATCCTAAATCCCTCCTTTAGAGTGCAGGCATTGTACTTCCCATTTCCAGGACTCAAGTCTGGCTATATAAAAATAACCGGTTTCCCCGAATCCCTTCACTAAATATTACCCTGCTCACACTCCAACAGCTCGTCAGGTCCCAAATACCATTCGTCTCCATTCACTCCAATCTAACACGCTCACGCACGCTTTCTGCAAGTCCAGGCCCCTCACCCACAGTCCTCCCTTATCGCCTCCCTCCAACCTTTTCGAGGGCGACCCCTACCCCGCCTTCCTTCCTCTACAGATTTATACGTTCTCCATGTCATTCTACTTTGATCCATTCTCTAAATGACCAAACCACCTCAACAACCCCTCTTCAGCCCTCTGACTAACACTTTTATTAACTCCACACCTCTTAATTTCCACTCTCCGAATTTTCTGCATAATGCTCACACCCTTAGGACATCTCCACTGCCTCCAACCGCCTCCTCGCTGCTGCACTCACAACCCAAGCTTCACACCCATATAAGAGTGTTGGTACTACTATACTTTCATACATTCCCTTCTTTGCCTCCACAGAGAGCGTTTTTTTTCTCCACATATACCTCAACGCACCACTCACCTTTTTCCTTCATCAATTCTATGATTAACTTCATCCTCCATATATCCATCCGCTGACACGCCAACTCCCAAATATCTGAAAACATTCACTTCTTCCATATTCCTCCTCCCCAATTTGATATCCAATTTTTCTTTATTTAAATCATTTGATACTCTCAAACTTTATTCTTTCCTATGTTCACTTTCAACTTTCTACCTTTACACACACTCTCAAACTCATCCACTAACCTTTGCAATTGTTCTTTAGAATCTAACATAAGCACAGTATCATCAGCAAAAAGTAACTGTGTCAATTCCTATTTTGTATTTGATTCCTCATAATTTAATCCCACCCCCATCCAACCCCATCTATAAATATATTAAATAACTATGGTGACATTACACATCCCTGTCTAAGACCTACTTTTACCGGGAAGTAGTCTCCCTCTCTTCTACACATCCTAACCTGAGCCTCACTATCCTCATAAAAACTCTGTACAGCATTTAATAACTTACCACCTATTCCATATACTTGTAACATCTGCCACATTGCTCCCCTATCCACTCTATCATATGCCTTTTCTAAATCCATAAATGCAATAAAAACGTCCCTACCTTTATCTAAATAGTGTTCACATAGATTGAAGAAGCAACATAGTCTACAACACCATACAGTGTATAATACATGCTAAGAATTAAACATCACGGAACGTTACAACACAACATCGATTTTATAATATTAGCTGATATTCACACAACACTGAGCATGACAGCATAGTACAGTAACTTTGACATTAACAAAGAGGGACACTAACCAGCGTGAAGGAGCGACCACCTTAATTTTTGTCATGGGATTGAAAATCACCAGGTTCTAACTTTTATATTCCTCCCATAACATTTTTAGAGATTGTGTGGGGGAGGGGCTAATGTTTTATTATAGTCTCGAAGAGGTTAGGTAAGTGAAAATATGAGAATAGAGAGAAACTTGTTAAATTGTTCATAGCGATTCCTAGCTAAACTTAATCTTTCTTAAGATAATTTATAATTCATAATTACCCACAGATGTCTCAAACTAGTCACTCTTCACACCTTTCACAATGATTGTCTTGACGATGCCCAAAACCAACATTATCAATCAGAATATTGAAATATATAAAGTTCTTGAATTCTCGAACATTGAGGATGTCTGATTTTTTCTGGATCTAACTTTTCAATTTTATTTTGAGAAGACAAACATAATTTTAAGAAGCGTGAGGGAGAACACATTTATGAATAGATACAAACTTGTGTACATATGTGTGTGGGATAGGGGAACGTATGTGTTTGTGTGTGTGTGTCTGTGTGTGCTTGTGTGTGTGTATTTGTGATTAAATTCATATTAGTGTAATAGGCGATGAGTGTGTTTTATACATATATGTGTGTGTTTGTGCGTGTGTGTAGTTTTGTGCCTGCATGAATGATGGTGACTCCGCTGGCTACGTTTGCGGAAATTCGCAAATAAGTGTAAAAATAAGTGTGTGTGTAAGTAAATAATTAAGTTTACTTAGGTATAGGTAAACGTAAAAAGAGTTACACAATTTATCATACATAGTAACATATGTGTAAATTACCCAGGATAACCCAAAAAAAAAGCCAGACGAAGGGACTTATTTCCATTGTGCGCGGCGCTTGTTAAACACTTGACATAAATAACCAAATAAAAATATAAAGCTCAAGACTTATTACAGTTCTTGGGGAGATCGACAAACAAATTAACACACGAACACTCATCCACACAAAATATAACTTTCACAAACACTCTTAAACTACTAATTAACTAAAAGATCTTATATTTAATGTGTATAAATCGTATAACATAAATAGAACTCCCAAAATTTAATTGAATAGCCTCATCTTGGTGGTCAAACTGGACGGTAGCTTGGCTGCGTCTAGCTGACCTATGGTCTAGACTGTCTTGGTGGGTGTAAATACAGGACGCAGATTTCTGTGTGTCCTCTCCTGTAATTCCACCCACCTGGACAGTCTCTACCGTAGACCAGCTAGACAAGGCCTCGTTCTCATCTGGCTAGATCACTGAGGGTGGCTGAGCTGACTTCGGGATACATAACCTGGGGAAGGCTGAGACTGGAAGATACCCTAAGAGAAGTGAGGAAGGGGAGACATCCGGGGGCCCACGGATGGATTCCTGGATACATGGACCTGGGAAAGGTGAGGATACCTTGGGGAAGTGGTGAAGGGAGAATATCTGATGGCGGACAGATGGACTACTGGACACATGGACCTAGGAAAGAGGAGGATACTAGTTGCTGAGGCAGACCTTGGGGACGTGAGGAAGGGAGAAAATCTGAGGGGACACAGATGAACTCCTGGGCACATGGACCTGGGGAAAGCATCAAAAATACAGTACGTGGGGGGGTGAACCTTAAAGACTAACCACTGGCCTCCACGTGGCAAGGTCTGGTAACTCAGAGGTAATTCTGAGGCTGACAGTGGTAGCAAAAAAAAATGACAGTTTCAATTTCTTATAAACTTACATGTGATTAAATTTACCCAAATAAATTATGATAGAATTATGATAACAGGCGATTTGTGTTGCACGATCTATTTCACACACAATTCTCATCTTTTGCATATAGTTCTACTGTCTTCCAATTATGTTCTTGAATTTGTATTGATAAAGCTACTGGATGGGGATGAAAAAACTGATACTTCATTGAATACGTTTCGCCCACTCAATGAGTACATATAGTGTGGAGCGTCAGGTGGGTGAAAAGTGTTTAATTTTTCCATCGCCATCCAGTGGCTTTATCAATACAAATTCAAGGACATAATCATAATCAGTCCCTCCGCCTTGGAGTTGGTGTGAAGAGCACCGTAGTCCTGTTGATTTTGGAGCACAGGCAAGAAGGCGGGTGAAAACGGACGGGTAACAATCGAGGGCATAGTCACTGGCAGGTGGGTATAGGATCATATCCGGGCACAGGTTAGTAGTAGTGATGGTGATGGTGGTAGTAGTAGTAGTAGTAGTAGTAGTAGTAGTAGTAGCCGTGAAGAAGGTTATGTAGATGTCCTCTGAACCAAGATTCCATGATGTTGCAGTGTCTGACAAGTTGTACATGAATGGTATTCAGTACCGACAATTTGGAAAATTAGACACATGCGCAATTTTTGTGTCTAATTTTTCAACTTGTCGGCATTATATACCGTTCATGTACAACTTGTCAGACACTGTAACGTCATGGAATCTTTATTCAGAGGACATCTACATAACCTTCTACCTACTACTACTACTACCACCACTAATCCGTGCTTTGGGTATGACCTATTTCCACTGGTGAATCCCGCCTACCAGTGACTATGTCCTTGATTGTTACCCGTCCTACTTCCACTTCCAATTGTTTAAATTTTCCAGGGTTAGTGCTGCCCACTTAAATCCATTTTAAGTTATAATGATATGAGAATTGCAGGTCTACTAGCCTACGCTAAGGAGGTCCATTTCACACACAACTTATCCCACTTATAAAAACATAAACATGGAGGAGCATTGAAAAAGGCTATTTATTCATTTTATGCAGATCCTGTCATACACATTCCCACTCATAGAGGAACAAGACAGTAAGACTACTGGCCACTGTTGTATAGGTCTTACACCAAACTATTCCCACTCGTACGAACATTACACATTACATTGCACTGGAGTAGGCTTACTGGCCACTGAGATGCTGATCCAACTCACACTCAACAATGCCCCACTCAGCAACCACCCAGGGAAGTACTACCGTCCTGCCAGATGACTGTGAAACAGAAACCTGTAACTGTTTTGCATGATGGTAGGATTGCTGGTTTCTTTTTCTGTCTCATAAACACGCTAGATAACAGGGATATCTTGCTACTCCTACTTACACTTTGGTCACACTTCACAGACACGCACATGCATATATATATACATACATCTAGGTTTTTCTCCTTTTTCTAAATAGCTCTTGTTCTTCTTTATTTCTTCTATAGTCCATGGGGAAGTGGAAAAGAATCTTTCCTCCGTAAGCCATGCGTGTCGTATGAGGCGACTAAAATGCCGGGAGCAATGGGCTAGTAACCCCTTCTCCTGTAGACATTTACTAAAAAAGAGAAGAAGAAAAACTTTATAAAACTGGGATGCTTAAATGTGCGTGGATGTAGTGCGGATGACAAGAAACAGATGATTGCTGACGTTATGAATGAAAAGAAGTTGGATGTCCTGGCCCTAAGCGAAACAAAGCTGAAGGGGGTAGGAGAGTTTCAGTGGGGGGAAATAAATGGGATTAAATCTGGAGTATCTGAGAGAGTTAGAGCAAAGGAAGGGGTAGCAGTAATGTTAAATGATCAGTTATGGAAGGAGAAAAGAGAATATGAATGTGTAAATTCAAGAATTATGTGGATTAAAGTAAAGGTTGGATGCGAGAAGTGGGTCATAATAAGCGTGTATGCACCTGGAGAAGAGAGGAATGCAGAGGAGAGAGAGAGATTTTGGGAGATGTTAAGTGAATGTATCGGAGCCTTTGAACCAAGTGAGAGAGTAATTGTGGTAGGGGACCTGAATGCTAAAGTAGGAGAAACTTTTAGAGAGGGTGTGGTAGGTAAGTTTGGGGTGCCAGGTGTAAATGATAATGGGAGCCCTTTGATTGAACTTTGTATAGAAAGGGGTTTAGTTATAGGTAATACATATTTTAAGAAAAAGAGGATAAATAAGTATACAAGATATGATGTAGGGCGAAATGACAGTAGTTTGTTGGATTATGTATTGGTAGATAAAAGACTGTTGAGTAGACTTCAGGATGTACATGTTTATAGAGGGGCCACAGATATATCAGATCACTTTCTAGTTGTAGCTACACTGAGAGTAAAAGGTAGATGGGATACAAGGAGAATAGAAGCATCAGGGAAGAGAGAGGTGAAGGTTTATAAACTAAAAGAGGAGGCAGTTAGGGTAAGATATAAACAGCTATTGGAGGATAGATGGGCTAATGAGAGCATAGGCAATGGGGTCGAAGAGGTATGGGGTAGGTTTAAAAATGTAGTGTTAGAGTGTTCAGCAGAAGTTTGTGGTTACAGGAAAGTGGGTGCAGGAGGGAAGAGGAGCGATTGGTGGAATGATGATGTAAAGAGAGTAGTAAGGGAGAAAAAGTTAGCATATGAGAAGTTTTTACAAAGTAGAAGTGATGCAAGGAGGGAAGAGTATATGGAGAAAAAGAGAGAGGTTAAGAGAGTGGTGAAGCAATGTAAAAAGAGAGCAAATGAGAGAGTGGGTGAGATGTTATCAACAAATTTTGTTGAAAATAAGAAAAAGTTTTGGAGTGAGATTAACAAGTTAAGAAAGCCTAGAGAACAAATGGATTTGTCAGTTAAAAATAGGAGAGGAGAGTTATTAAATGGAGAGTTAGAGGTATTGGGAAGATGGAGGGAATATTTTGAGGAATTGTTAAATGTTGATGAAGATAGGGAAGCTGTGATTTCGTGTATAGGGCAAGGAGGAATAACATCTTGTAGGAGTGAGGAAGAGCCAGTTGTGAGTGTGGGGGAAGTTCGTGAGGCAGTAGGTAAAATGAAAGGGGGTAAGGCAGCCGGGATTGATGGGATAAAGATAGAAATGTTAAAAGCAGGTGGGGATATAGTTTTGGAGTGGTTGGTGCAATTATTTAATAAATGTATGGAAGAGGGTAAGGTACCTAGGGATTGGCAGAGAGCATGCATAGTTCCTTTGTATAAAGGCAAAGGGGATAAAAGAGAGTGCAAAAATTATAGGGGGATAAGTCTGTTGAGTATACCTGGTAAAGTGTATGGTAGAGTTATAATTGAAAGAATTAAGAGTAAGACGGAGAATAGGATAGCAGATGAACAAGGAGGCTTTAGGAAAGGTAGGGGGTGTGTGGGAAGTACAGTGCCTGCACTCTGAAGGAGGGGTGTTAATGTTGCAGTTTAAAAAACTGTAGTGTAAAGCACCCTTCTGGCAAGACAGTGATGGAGTGACTGATGGTGAAAGTTTTTCTTTTTCGGGCCACCCTGCCTTGGTGGGAATCGGCCAGTGTGATAATAATAATAAATAATAATTTTTTAAACTGCATATAATATAACCCAACATATGCAGCTTGATACGTAAAAGTTACAATTTTCATGACCACACACTTTAAATATCAAGATTTTTTTTCAAGAAAAACTTTGATTGTCTACAGTTATTTTTTTTTGTCAAGATACCGATGGTCTCACACCGAGGCAGGCGACTCGAGAAAAAAGAAAACCTTATAGTTTTCATTATTATGTTTAGTAATTTATACAGGAGAAGGCGAGACCTAATCATGACAGGGCCGCTGAGGTGTTGACCCAGCGGCCCTGGGTCATGATTAGGCCCCTGAGTTATTCATGTATTGTTTCAGTCAGGGTATTGTGCCTTTTTGTTGTTTCTCGATAGGTACTTTGATGTTTTATTTTCACGAGACTGGTGATTTTTCTTTATAAAATACATAAATGATTACAAAAAAATCTGTAACAAACATTAATTACAGTTGTTCACAAACTGAGCTCAGTCCATCAAAACCAAATAACTAGATTTTACAAAACTCTCCACAATTTTTTCTGACGACAGATGTGCTGGATAACCTCATTCACACGCCATCCCATGAACTGTGACACTGATTTATTAAAAAAATAACTGTAAAAGAAGATTATTTAATTTTGGGCTCGACCTGCCAAGAGTATGAACACTACTAGTCGACCCCACAGTCTAGCTACGGATCTTCCTGATATCTTAATATGTCAACACTTATTTAAACCATCTTCCAAATTCTGGGGCAAAATTCATATGGAAAAATATGAGATATTTTTACCATTTAATTCCAGTTGTTTTAAAAGCACTGTATCAGCTTGAGCCTTTGTGTATGTGCCCTTAAACAGGCTTTTTTTCCATTTATCACTGTTTGGGAATTATTGTAGGGGCATCACAGAGTGTATACAGGCTACTTGCTGAGAAAGGATACCTACATTCTAGCTATCTTTGCAACTGTCTAAAGCAGTTATTTGCAAAGTGGGCGGTACCATCCCCTGGGGGCGGCGGAAAGATCCCAAGGGGGCTTTGAGGAAAAGAGGGCGGCAGGGGGACATCAGAACCAAGTGAGAGTTTGATTTACAAGATCTGTGTGACAAAATATAAGTCACAAACACCTAAGTTGGTTCATAAGTTTCTTGAAAAAAGCTGTATCTGGTGTGTTTAGTAGGGCGAGGCTTCAGTACACGACTCACGTTGAGAAGCTGATGTTCCTGCACTAAGCACATCCATCTCATTAAAATTGTGATGACAGTGTAGTTACTGATGATATGTAAATTTACCCTTTTAAATTGTTAATAAACTTGTTTACCGTGTCAGTTTTTATTTGTGAAATAAATACGTTTGTTTATAATGTTCGATTAGCTGTTGTTTTAAATTCCCAGAAAACCTAATACCAAGAAAGAGGTGTGTTTGTATGTTTATGGGGAGATGGGACGCTAGGAATGTGGCCTGGGAACCAAGGGGACAACAGTCTGAAAAGGTTTGGGACGCTAGGAATGTGGCCTGGGAACCAAGGGGACGACAGTCTGTAAAGGTTTGGGACGCTAGGAATGTGGCCTGGGAACCAAGGGGACGACAGTCTGTAAAGGTTTGGGACGCTAGGAATGTGGCCTGGGAACCAAAGGGACGACAGTCTGTAACGTTTGGGACGCTAGGAATGTGGCCTGGGAACCAAGGGGACGACAGTCTGTAACGTTTGGGACGCTAGGAATGTGGCCTGGGAACCAAGGGGACGACAGTCTGTAACGTTTGGGACGCTAGGAATGTGGCCTGGGAACCAAGGGGACGACAGTCTGTAACGTTTGGGACGCTAGGAATGTGGCCTGGGAACCAAGGGGACGACAGTCTGAAAAGGTTTGGGACGCTAGGAATGTGGCCTGGGAACCAAGGGACGACAGTCTGTAAAGGTTTGGGACGCTAGGAATGTGGCCTGGGAACCAAGGGGACGACAGTCTGAAAAGGCTTGGGACGCTAGGAATGTGGCCTGGGAACCAAGGGGACGACAGTCTGAAAAGGTTTGGGACGCTAGGAATGTGGCCTGGGAACCAAGGGGACGACAGTCTGTAAAGGTTTGGGACGCTAGGAATGTGGCCTGGGAACCAAGGGGACGACAGTCTGAAAAGGTTTGGGACGCTAGGAATGTGGCCTGGGAACCAAGGGGACGACAGTCTGTAAAGGTTTGGGACGCTAGGAATGTGGCCTGGGAACTAAGGGACGACAGTCTGAAAAGGTTTGGGACGCTAGGAATGTGGCCTGGGAACCAAGGGACGACAGTCTGAAAAGGTTTGGGACGCTAGGAATGTGGCCTGGGGAAATAAGGGGACGACAGTCTGAAAAGGTTTGGGACGCTAGGAATGTGGCCTGGGAACCAAGGGGACGACAGTCTGTAAAGGTTTGGGACGCTAGGAATGTGGCCTGGGAACCAAGGGACGACAGTCTGAAAAGGTTTGGGACGCTAGGAATGTGGCCTGGGAACCAAGGGGACGACAGTCTGTAAAGGTTTGGGACGCTAGGAATGTGGCCTGGGAACCAAGGGGACGACAGTCTGTAAAGGTTTGGGACGCTAGGAATGTGGCCTGGGAACCAAGGGGACGACAGTCTGTAAAGGTTTGGGACGCTAGGAATGTGGCCTGGGAACCAAGGGACGACAGTCTGTAAAGGTTTGGGACGCTAGGAATGTGGCCTGGGAACCAAGGGGACGACAGTCTGTAAAGGTTTGGGACGCTAGGAATGTGGCCTGGGAACCAAGGGGACGACAGTCTGTAAAGGTTTGGGAATCACTGTTCCAGAGAGATGAAAGAAAGTTAGAATACGGGAAGGTCTCTTCCCACCCTACACATCTTACAGTCAAATTGACAAGAATGCCACGCAGCCGAAGATGACATATCGGAAAGATATCTCCATATTTTCCAAACATTTCAGCAATACAGTAGACTTGAAAATTTGAATAATATTTATTTATTAATTTGTGCTGACAAACAATCATGAATATTTCACAGGAAGAGCAGATTACTGATTACTGCTAGAATCAACACTAGTGCTGAAATCATTACTACTAGTACACTTATCATTACTACTATTATCATTACTGCTACTATTATTATCATTATTATTACTACTATTATCATTACTAGTACTATTATCATTATTATTAGCACTACCATCATCATGACTGCTACCACCACTACTACTGCTACTATCATTACTGCTAGTACTACCATTTTCATTACTACTACTACTACTATTATCATTATTAATACTATTATCATTGCTACTATCATACTACTACTACTATTGCTATTATCATTACTACTACTTCCACAACTATTATTATTATTATTATTAATACTACTATTACTACTATTACCATTACTGCTAATACTACCATCATCATTACTGCTACTACTGTTAACATTACTTCTACTTCTATTATCATTAGTTCTACTATTATTATCATTACTATTATCACTATCATTGCTACTGCTACTTCTGTTATCATTACTATACAACTATTATCATTACTACTACTATTATTATCATTACTACTACTATCATTTCTACTACTATTATTATCATTACTACTACTATTATCATTACTACTACTACTTCTAATGTTATCCGTCTGTCTGATCATGTCCACCTGGAATCGCATTTCTTCCCAACGATTTAACATAAAAATTCTCTCCAAATCTTGCATCCTCATTCAACATACTTAGCTAATTGTTTAGCAGAGGAAACTGACCTAACTCGTGACACATTACTGACAATCACTGAGTTGCTACATTTGCAATAATGACAATCTAAGAATTATTACACTTTTGATTACTGGCTAAACTTAATCGTCTTTGCTTATTATGTTATTATTCCAGACAATTTATATAATAAAAACTAATTGTAATTAATTATTTTATAGTTTATGTTTGACTATTATTATAATAAATTTTGTTAAATTATATAATAGTTACATATCAATGGTATACAATGTGCAACATCTGGATATCTTTAATTTGCTGTTTTTCACATTATCTAAGTATATTGTATTGATAAAACTATTGGTTGGCAAAACGTCTACAAGATAAACAGATGTTGCACGTTTCTAATTCTTTATAACATTTGTTGCACTCTCAAGTTTCTCTGTAGTTCTTCCTACTCCTCAAATGCTCTATTTATCATGAGATATTCTTAGACTTTTTTTTTTTCTTACCTTTTTCACCGCTTTTTCTGTACTATTTTAGTTGAATTATTAATCACTACGATTTTTAAGAACGTTTTCCTAACTGAAAAATAACTATGTTAGCAGGTATTCGTAAAGGGAAGTTTACTACTTTTAACTAATATAAGCAACACAATGTTCACTTGCAACGTAAACACTACCTAAACTTTAACGTTAAGTATTACTTGTAGTGTCAAGATTATGAGTGAAGAAATGAAATTGTGTGCAACACCATTAAAGATATGACACATCCTAACATTTAAACATCACAGAACATAACATTAATTTTATAATCGCTGACATTTATACATGACAGCATAACACAGTATCTTAGTAAGAAAAAGACGAACTGATCTGTGTGCAAGAGAGATCACCTAAATTATTTTTGTGAGGTGATTAAATATTCCCGGTTGATTCTTTTTATTTTCATCCCATAATATTCATAGTGTGTGTTGGGGCGGGGGGTAATGTTTTATTATAGTCTAGAAGAAGTTAGTTAAGTGAAAATGCGCAACTGAGTGTAAAAATAAATGTTCGTGAAAATAAGTAAGTTTTCCTAGCTACAGGTACACGTAAATACAGTTACACAAGTCATCAAACACAGTAATTTATGTTTAAATTACCCAGGATAACCTAAAAAGTCAGACAATATGACTTATTTCTTCCATTGTGCGCCTGTGACCCACTGCGGGTCTGGCAAATACATGAGACGAATAACTAAATAATAATATAAAGTTCAACAATTATTAAAGTTCTCGTGGAGGTGGACAAATAAACACACGAACACTCATCCACAAACAATAAAACATTCACAAACACTGAAACTGTTTAATTAAATAATGAAAATATATATACTTAATGCAAATAAACTGTATAACATAAATACAACTCCCAAAATTTAATTGAATGGCCAGGCCTTGGTGGCCGAACTGGACGGTAGCTTGGCTGCGTCTACCTGATCCACGGTCTAGCCTGTCTTGGTGGGTGGAAGTATAGGACGCAGATTTCTGTGTGTCCCCTCCTGTAATTCCACCCACCTGGACAGTCTCTACCGTAGACCAGCTAAACAAGGCCTCGTTCTCATCTGGCTAGATCACTGAGGGTGGCTGAGCTGACTTCGGGATACATAACCTGGAGAAGGCTGAGACTGGAATATACCCTAAGAGAAGTGAGGAAGGGGAGACATCCGGGGGCCCACGGATGGATTCCTGGACACATGGACCTGGGAAAGGCGAGGATACCTTTGGGAAGTGGTGAAGGGAGAATATCTGATGGCGGACAGATGGACTCCTGGACACATGGACCTGAGAAAGAGGAGGATACTGTGGTTGCTGAGGGGGACCTTGGGGAAATGACGAAGGGAGAACATCTGAGGGGACACATGGAACTGGGAAAGGCGAGGATACCTTGGGAAAGTGGTGAAGGGAGAATATCTGATGGCGGACAGATGGACTCCTGGACACATGGACCTGGGAAAGAGGAGGATACTGTGGTTGCTGATGGGGACCTTGGGGAAATGAGGAAGGGAGAACATCTGAGGGGACACATATGGACTCCTGGACACATGGACCTGGGAAAGAGGAGGATACTGTGGTTGCTGAGGGGGACCTTGGAGAAATGAGGAAGGGAGAACATCTGAGGGGACACAGATGGACTCCTGGACGCATGGACCTGGGAAAGGCCTTGGGGAAGTGGTGAAGGGAGAATATCTGAAGGCGGACAGATGGACTCCTGGACACACGGACCTGGGAAAGAGGAGGATACTGTGGTTGCTGAGGGGGGGGGACCTTGGGGAAATGAGGAAGGGAGAAGATCTGAGGGGACACAGATGGACTCCTGGACGCATGGACCTGCGAAAGGCGAGGATGCCTTGGGGAAGTGGTGAAGGGAGAATATCTGATGGCGGACAGATGGACTCCTGGACACACGGACCTGAGAAAGAGGAGGATACTGTGGTTGCTGAGGGGGAACCTTGGGGAAATTAGGAAGGGAGAACATCTCAGGGGACACAGATGGACTCCTGGACGCATGGACCTGGGAAAGGAGAGGATGCCTTGGGGAAGTGGTGAATGGAGAATATCTGAAGGCGGACAGATGGACTCCTGGACACATGGACCTGGGAAAGAAGGAGATACTGGTTCTTGAGGCAGACCTTGGGAAAGTGGGGAAGGGAGAACATCTGAGGGGACACAGAATGACTCCTGGACACATGGACCTTGGAAAGGAGGAGATACTGGTTGTTGAGGCAGACCTTGGGAAAGTGGGGAAGGAAGAACATCTGAGGGGACACAGATGGACTCCTGGACACATAGACCTGAGGAAAGCATCAAAAACACAGTAAGTGGATAGGTGGACCTTAAAGACGAACTCTGAGGCTGACAGTGGTCGCAAATAATAATGATAATTTTGATTTCTTAGCATATCGGGTATTTCGGGAAAGCTTAATTTTTTTATTAGAGATGATGTGTAGGATGATGTCGAAGAATTGAGACACTTATGCAACGTATGTGAGTCTTTATTGTAGAAACGTTTCGCCACACAGTGGCTTCATCAGTCCAGTACAAAGCCGGAAGGAGGAGTGTAAGGTAATCAGTCTGTCACAGCATAGGGCCAAAGAGATGACTTATATACTTCAGTGGAAGCAGGAGGAGGCGGGAACACAGTGGAACCATCCACTAGTGTAAGTAGGTCTTCGTCCGAAGGTTGGACAAGTGTTCAAACCCTGTCTAATCTTTCGAGACTGAAGAATAGGTAGTTGGAATGAAGTTAAAATTCTTCTTGTATCCTCTGATGCAATGATAAAATGATAAGCGTTGATATATAAAAAAAATCTAAAAATGTTTTAGATGGTAATATAAGAAAGTCGCATAATTGATGGTGGTGATGTGATTGATGGAGATGATGTGATTGATGGTGATAATGTGATTGATCGTGATAATGTGTTTGATGATGTGATTGATGGTGATGATATGTGTGAACGGCATCATCTAATGAATGGTTTTGAAAACCGACAAGTTGAAGAATTGAGACACTTATGCACCATCTGGGAATCTTTACTGAAGAAACGTTTCGCCACACAGTGGCTTCATCAGTTCAGTACAAAGTCGGTTTTCGAAACCATTCATCACATCTGTCAGACACTGCAACATCATGGATTTTGATACAGAGAATTCTTCAACACTTGTCTAACCTTTGGATGAAGACCTACTTACACTAGTGACAGGTCCCACTGTGATCCCACCTCCTCCTGCTTCGGCTCACCTGACTGCTGTATATAAGTCGCCTCTCTGTCCCTATGCTGTACTTCCTACAAGACTGATGGACTGAACACATCGACTCCAGACTGAGGGACTGATTACCTCAAATTCCTCCTCTCCTTATACCTTTCTGCTTTGTATTAGACTGATGAAGCCACTGTGTGGCGAAAGGTTTACTCAGTAAAGATTCCCATACGTTTCATGTCTCAATTTTTCAACTTGTCGGTTTTCAGAACCATTCATTGGATGATGTCGTTCACACATATCATCACCATCAATCACATCATCAAACACATCATCACCATCAATTATGCGACTTTCTTATACTACCATCTAAATTAGACACATGTGCAACTCTTGGGTATCTTTACTGAGGAAACGTTTCGCCACACAGTGGCTTCATCAATCCATATAAAGGAGAATTGTGAAGAACAGGAGGAGAATGAGGTAATCAGTCCCTCAACCTTGAGTCGATGTGGTCAGTCCATCAATCTTGAATAGAATACAGCATATGAGCGGAGAAGTGGCTTATATACTGTAGGCAGGAGAGGTGCAGCAGTCGTAGGTGGTGTCACATTTGTTCAATGTGGAAGTAGGTCGTTTATCAACATGTCGGTTCTCTGAACTATTCATCTACATTCCTGTCAGACACTGCAACTTCTTGGGATCTTAATACTTTGGAATTCTTCGCTTGCCTAACCCTTGGGCACGACCTACTTCCACATTGGACAAATGTGACACCACCTACGACTGCTGCACCTCTCCTGCCTACGGTTTATAAGCCACTTCTCCGCTCATATGTCGTATTCTATTCAAGATGGATGGACTGACCACATCGACTCAAGGTTGAGGGACTGATCACCTCATTCTCCTCCTGTTCTTCAAGATTCTCCTTTATATGGACTGATGAAGCCACTGTGTGGCGAAACGTTTCCTCAGTAAAGATATCCAAGAGTTTCACATGTGTCTAATTTATCAACATGTCGGTTCTCTGAACCATTCATCTACATACCATCTAAAACATTTTTATATATTTTTTTTATATATCGAGGCTTATCATTTTATCATTGTACCAGAGGATACATGAAGAATTTTAACTTCATTTCAACTACCTATTCTTCAGTCAGGAGAGTTAAGGCAAGGTTAGAATACCAACACTATGGTCACGCTATCTTCAAAGAATATTAAAGATAATGAAGAATAGAACAGTAATACAGTAAACACAGAAGAACAGAACAGTAATACAGTACAGTAACACAGAAGAACAGAACAGTAATACAGTACAGTAACACAGAAGAACAGAACAGTAATACAGTACAGTAATACAGAAGAACAGTACAGTAACACAGAAAAACAGAACAGTAATACAGTACAGTAATACAGAAGAACAGTACAGTAACACAGAAAAACAGAACAGTAATACAGTACAGTAACACAGAAGAACAGAACAGTAATACAGTACAGTAACACAGAAGAACAGTACAGTAACACAGAAAAACAGAACAGTAATACAGTACAGTAACACAGAAGAACAGAACAGTAATACAGTACAGTAACACAGAAGAACAGAACAGTAATACAGTACAGTAACACAGAAGAACAGAACAGTAATACAGTACAGTAACACAGAAGAACAGTACAGTAACACAGAAAAACAGAACAGTAATACAGTACAGTAACACAGAAGAACAGAACAGTAATACAGTACAGTAACACAGAAGAACAGAACAGTAATACAGTACAGTAACACAGAAGAACAGAACAGTAATACAGTACAGTAACACAGAAGAACAGTACAGTAACACAGAAAAACAGAACAGTAATACAGTACAGTAACACAGAAGAACAGAACAGTAATACAGTACAGTAACACAGAAGAACAGAACAGTAATACAGTACAGTAACACAGAAGAACAGTACAGTAACACAGAAGAACAGAACAGTAATACAGCACAGTAACACAGAAGAACAGAACAGTAATACAGAAGAACAGAACAGTAACACAGAAAAACAAAACAGTAATACAGTACAGTAACACAGAAGAACAGAACAGTAATACAGTACAGTAACACAGAAGAACAGAACAGTAATACAGGGAGGCTGGAGTGGGAATACCACCACCGTGGCTAATGTCAGGGAGGCTGGAGTGGGAATAACGCCACTGTGACTACTGTCAGGGAGGCTAGAGTGGGAATAACACCACTGTGACTACTGTCAGGGAGGCTGGAGTAGGAATAACACCACTGTGACTACTGTCAGAGACGCTGGAGTGGGAATAACACCACCGTGGCTAATGTCAGGGAGGCTGGAATAGGAATAACACCACCGTGACTGTCAGGGAGGCTGGGGGAATACACCACCGTGGCTACTGTCAGGGAGGCTGGAGTGGGAACACCACCACCGGGGCTACTGTCAGGGAGGCTGGAGTGGGAATAACACCACAGTGGCTACTGTCAGGGAGGCTGGAGTGGGAATAACACCACTGTGGCTACTGTAGGGAGGCGGGAGTAAAAATAACACCACCGTGGCTCTGTCGGGGGGGTGGGAGTAGGAATAACCCCCGTTGCTACTGTCAGGTGGGCGGAGGGGGAAAAACACCACGTCTACGCAGGGGGGCCGGAGTGAAAATAACACCGGGGGCAAAGTCAAGGAGGCGGGAGTAGGAATAACCCACCGTTACTACGCAGGTAGGCTGGAGTGGATAAACACCACCGGGCTACTGTTAGGGGGGCCCCCCCGGGAGTAGGAACAACACACCGTGGTACTGCCCAAGAGGCTAGAGTGGGAAAAAAAAACCCCCGGGGAACTGTCGGGGAGGGGGGTGAAAATAATACCTGGCTACTGTCAGGAGGCTGGGGGGAATAACACCACTTGACGCTTGGGGGAGGCGGGGGGGGGGGAAAAAAACCCCCCGTGGCACTGTCGGGGAGGTTTTAGTGGGAAAAAACCCCACCGTGGCACTGTCGGGGAGGCTGGAGGAAATAACACCACCGTGGCTCTGTCGGGAGGCTGGGTGGGTAATAACCCCCGGGGGCTACTGTCAGGGAACTGGAGTGGGAATAACCCGTGGTAGTCAGGGGGGGGAGTGGGAATACCACCACTGTGTAATCAAAACACCACTGTGACTACTATCAGAGGCAGTGAGGAATAACACCATGTGGTAATACAACACTGTGACTACTATCAGGGGCCTGAGAGTGGAATAACACCACTGTGGTAATCACACCACTGTGACTACTATCAGGGGCTGGAGTGGGAATAACACCACTGTGGTAATCACACCACTGTGACTACTATCAGGGGCTGGAGTGGGAATACCACCACCGTGGCTTCTGTCAGGGAGGCTGGAGTGGGAATAACACCACCGTGGCTACTGTCAGGGAGGCTGGAGTGGGAATAACGCCACTGTGACTACTGTCAGGGAGGCTAGATTGGGAATAACACCACTGTGACTACTGTCAGGGAGGCTGGAGTAGGAATAACACCACTGTGACTACTGTCAGAGACGCTGGAGTGGGAATAACACCACCGTGGCTACTGTCAGGGAGGCTGGAATAGGAATAACACCACCGTGGCTACTGTCAGGGAGGCTGGAGTGGGAATACCACCACCGTGGCTACTGTCAGGGAGGCTGGAGTGGGAACACCACCACCGAGGCAACTGTCAGGGAGGCTGGAGTGGGAATAACACCACCGTGGCTACTGTCAGGGAGGCTGGAGTGGGAATAACACCACTGTGGCTACTGTCAGGGAGGCTGGAGTGAGAATAACACCACCGTGGCTACTGTCAGGGAGGCTGGAGTAGGAATAACACCACCGTTGCTACTGTCAGGTCGGCTGGAGTGGGAATAACACCACCGTGGCTACTGTCAGGGAGGCCGGAGTGAAAATAACACCATGGCTACTGTCAGGAGGCTGGAGTAGGAATAACACCACCGTTACTACTGTCAGGTAGGCTGGAGTGGGATAAACACCACCGTGGCTACTGTTAGGGTGGCTGGAGTAGGAATAACAGCACCGTGGCTACTGTTAGGGAAGCTGGAGTAGGAATAACAGCACCGTGGCTACTGTCAGAGAGGCTAGAGTGGGAATAACACCACCGTGGCTACTGTCAGGGAGGCTGGAGTGAAAATAATACCGTGGCTACTGTCATGGAGGCTGGAGTGGGAATAACACCACTGTGACTGCTGTCAGGGAGGCTGGAGTGGGAATAACACCACCGTGGCTACTGTCAGGTAGGCTTGAGTGGGAATAACACCACCGTGGCTACTGTCAGGGAGACTGGAGTGGGAATAACACCGTGGCTACTGTCAGGGAGGCTGGAGTGGGAATAACACCGTGGCTACTGTCAGGGGCTGGAGTGGGAATACCACCACTGTGGTAATCACTCCACTGTGACTACTATCAGGGGCTGGAGTGGGAATAACACCACTGTGGTAATCACACCACTGTGACTACTATCAGGGGCTGGAGTGGGAATAACACCACTGTGGAAAACACCCACTGTGACTACATCAGGGGCGGGAGTGCAAATAACACCACGTGGAAAACACCCACTGGACTCTTCGGGGGTGGAGTGGAATAAACCACGGGGTAATCAACCCCCGTGACTACTATCAGAGTGGAGGGGGAATAACACCCCCGGGGCTACTGTCAGGGGGCGGATGGGAATAAACCGTGGCTACTGTCAGGGAGGCGGGTGGGAATAACACCACCGTGGCTACTGTCGGGGGAGGCTGGAGTGGGAATAAACCACCGTGGTACTGCAGGGGCTTGAGTGGGAAAAACACCACGTGGTAAAAAACACCCGGGGGAACCACTTGTGGAAATCACATCACTGTGACAAAGTAGGGAAATGGTTGACGCTTTAATCCAAATTTGAAATTTTCGAATTATAAAAACAATATTTGAAATAAAAATTATTATAATACAAATAAAAATCATAAAATTATTTTGCGCCCCTGTCAGCCCAAGTTATCTCGGTTACCAGACCTTCCCACGGGAGGCCATGGTCCCCCCCCCCCCCACCCCTTTCCCCCGGGTTCAGTGCCGGGGAATCACCCGTGGGCCCCCCAATTTTCCCCCCACCTCACTTCCCCAAGGTCTGCCCAACTGCACGTTTTCATGCTTTTCCCGGGTTCAGTACCGGAACCATCCGTCTAGCCAATGTTTTTCCCTTCCCCTTTTCCCCAAGGTCAGCCCAACGCCGATTCATGCTTTTCCGGGTTCGTTATCAGGAATTTCCCTCCGTTTGCTCCCGGATGTCTTCCCTTCCCCACGTCCCTAAGGTCAGCCTCAACAACAACCTTACCCAAGTTCATGTATCTAGGAATCCATCCGTTCGCTCCCGGATGTCTTCCCTTCCCCACTTACCTTAGGTTAGCGAGTTAGGTCAGTGCCTTCCCGAATCAGTGTCTTCACGAGTCCACTTGGTGTGACCTCAGGTGGACTCCCTTCCCCACTCAACCACAGTCAGCGGTATTCTTGCCTTCCCCGGGTTCATGTGTCCAGGAATCCACTGGCAGGACGGTAGTACTTCCCTGGGTGGTTGCTGTCTACCAACCTACTACCTGTATGTATAATATAAATAGAACTCCCAAAATTTCACTGAGTGGCCAGACCTTGGTGGCCGAACTGGACGGTAGCCTGGCTGCGTCTGGCTGACTTACGGTCTAGACTGTAATTACAGGACGCAGATTTCTGTGTGTCCCCTCCTGTAATTCCACCCACCTGGACAGTCTCTACCGTAGACCAGCTAGACAAGACCTTGTTCTCATCTAGCTAGATCACCGGGGGTGGCTGAGCTGACTTCGGGATACATAACCTGGGGAAGGCTGAGACTGGAAGATATCCTAAGGGAAGTGAGGAAGGGGAGACATCCGGGGACCCACGGATGGATTCCTGGACACATGAACCTGGGAAAGGCGAGGATACCTTGGGGAAGTGGGAAAGGGAGAATATCTGAAGGCGGACAGATGGACCTGGGTAAGACACATGGACCTTGGTAAGACGAGGATACTGATTGTTGAGGCAAACCTTGGGGAAGTGAGGAAAGGAAAATATCTGAGGGGACATAGATGGACTCCTGGACACATGGACCTGGGATAGACGAGGATACTGGTTGTTGAGGCATTCCTTGGGGAAGTGAGGAAAGGAGAATATCTGAGGGGACACAGATGGACTCCTGGACACATGGACCTGAGATAGACGAGGATACTGGTTGTTGAGGAAAACCTTTGGGAAGTGAGGAAAGGAGAATATCTGAGGGGACACAGATGGACTTCTGGACACATAAACCTGGGGAAGGCGAGGATACCTAGGGGAAGTGGGAAAGGGAGAATATCTGAAGGCGGACAGATAGACTCCTGGATACATGGACCTGGGAAAGACGAGGATACTGGTTGTTGAGGCAAACCTTGGGAAAGTGAGGAAAGGAGAATATCTGAGGGGACACAGATGGACTCCTGGACACATGGACCTGGGATAGACGAGGATACTGGTTGTTGAGGCAAACCTTGGGGAAGTGAGGAAAGGAGAATATCTGAGGGGACACAGATGGACTCCTGGACACATGAACCTGGGGAAGGCGAGAATACTGGTTGTTGAGGCAGACCTTGGGCAAGTGAGGAAAGGAGAATATCTGAGGGGACGCAGATGTACTCCTGGACACATGAACCTGAGGAAAGCATCAAAAACACAGTAAATAGGTAGTCGGACCTTAAAGACGTGCCACTGGCCTCCACGTGGCAAAGTCTGGTAACTCAGAGATGACTCTGAGGCTGACAGTGGTCGCAAATAATGATAATGATAATTTAGATGTCTTATCAACTGACATGTGACTATTTATCAAGCAAGCAGATCTTACCAATATTTTGATAACAGATGATGTGCTGGATGATTTCTTTCCCACACCCTACATTGATTTTGGGTTCGACCTCATTAAAACATACTTATACCACCATCTAAAACTTTATTAGTTTTCTTTTTTACATATGAACATCTGAATTGATGTTCAGATGTTTTGGAGTGTCCTCAATTATTACAATGGCATCCAAGGATTTCAGCGGAGATATAACTTCATTCAGTCTCCAGAGTTTTTTAAAACGGCAAAACGGAATGAAGAGAATGTAGTCTGGACCTGGTGAAGGTGATCGTCCCCACAATGAGGCTACAGTTCTCGCTGCTTAGTGAGTTTGAGGGAAGTGTCTCGCCTGGTGAAGAGTTCTTGATCTAGAGGTCTGGAGTTTCTCTCCTCTCCCTTGTTTCGAATCTGATTTCTTCCTATTCATCATTTGTTGAATATTGATCAACACATTTCATAATCTTCTCGGATCATAAACATTAACCTCTCGCATAACAGTTAACCGTGTAGTGGTGCTACATATTTGTGAGTTATAGCGAGGGATGGTTGATGATTAGTTGAAATTATGGTGATGGATAGTTAATAAATTGCTTGTTTCTTCTTTCTGTCCCAAGATAAGTAGATCTTATAAACTCACGAAGTTCCGTGTTCATATATGTGTGTTTATTCACTTCTACTTCCTCCTCCTCCTCGCTATCTTCCCTCTCCTCGTTATTCAGTTCCACACACTATCTTTTATTCACATAGCCCGTTACTATATTCATTTGACCCCTACCTTTCTCTCTCTCTCTCTCTCTCTCTCTCTCTCTCTCTCTTACACACACACAGGATCCAAACATAGCTTTAAGCAGAGGTATGATAAAGCTCACGGTTCAGGGAGAGTGACCTAGTAGCGACCAGTGAAGAGACGGGGCCAGGAGCTTGGACTCGACCCCTGCAACCTCAACTAGGTGAGTATACACACACACACACACAAACACATACACAAACACACACACACACATACATACGCAATCCGAAGAGCAAAGTAGTAGAGTCGGGATTGCACACAGCTTTAAGAAGAGGTACGATAAGACTCTTGAATCAGGGGAAAAGAGATATGAATCAACACCTGCAACCACATATTGGTCAGTACGTACGTACACGCACACACACAAAGGGCAAGTTCAGTGGCAGAACCAAGAGCTAAGACTCGACCATTACAACCACAAATAGACGAGTAAACTGAGTGTACACACACACACACACACACACACACACACACACACACACACACACACACACACACACACACACACACACACACACACACACACACACACACACACCACACACACACACACACACACACACACACACACACACACACACACACACACACACACACACACACACACACACACACACACACACACACATACACTCACACACACAGAGAACTGGCAGGGAAGTCAGTAAACGAGATGATGGAATACGTGACAACAATATGAAAGGAAGTTGAGCAGAGGTTTGTTCCCTAGGGTAACGGGAATAATGAAAAAGCCAGGATAAGCCCATGGTTCACATAGAGGTGCAGGGAGGCCAAAACCAAATGTGATAGGGAATGGAAGACATATAGAACTCACAGGGCTCAGGAAAATAAGGAGAGCAGTCGTAGAGCCAGAAATGAATATGCACAGGTAAGAAGGGAGGCACAACAATATGAAAATGACGTAGCAGCGACAGGCAAATCTGACCCGGAGCTGTTGTACAGCCACATCAGGAGGAAAACAACAATCAAGGACCAGGTAACCAGGCTAAGGAAGTAGGAGAGATCACAAGAAACGATCGAGAACTATGTGAGGAACTCAACATGGGATTCAAAGAAGTGTTCACAGAGGAGACAGAAGGGACTCCAGAAAGACGGAGAGGCGGGGGACACCACCAATACATACAATGCATACAACCGAGGAAGAAGTGAAGACGCTACTGAGCGAGCTAGATACCTCAAAGGCGATGGGGCCGGATAACATCATCTCCATAGGTCCTGAGAGAGGGAGCAGAGGCGCAGTGTGTACCCCTAACAACAATATTCAAGACATCTATCAAAACAGGGAGATTGCCTGAGGCCTGGAAGACATCAAATGTAGCCCCAATTTTTAAAAAAGGAGACAGACAAGAAACACTAAATTATAGACCAGTGTCACTGACAAATGTAGTATGCAAAGTTAAGGAGAAGATTATCAGAAGAGTGGTGGAACACCTAGAAAGAAATGAGCTTGTCAACTACAGTCAACACGGTTTCACGGACCGATAATCCTGTGTCACAAACCTACTGGAGTTCTATGACAGGGTGATAGCAGTAAGGCAAGAAAGAAAGGGGTGGGTAGATTGCATTTTCTTGGACTGTTCGAAGGCGTTTGAAACAGTTCCACACAAGAGATTAGTGCAAAAACTGTAGGACCAAGCAGGGATAACAGGGAAGGCACTACAATAGATCAGCGAATACCTGTCAGGAAGACAGCAGCGAGTCATGGTACGCGGCTAGGTGTCAGAGTGGGCGCCTGTGACCAGCGGGGTCCCACAGGGGTCAGTCCAAGGTCCGGTGCTGTTTTTGGTATTCGTGAACGACATGACGGAAGGAATAGACTCCGAAATGTCCCTGTTTGCAGATAATGTGAAGTTGATGAGAAGAATTCAATCGGACGAGTACCAGGTAGAACTACAAAGGATCTTGACAGGCTGCAGGCCTGGTTCATCAATTTGCACCTGGAGTTCAACCCCACCAAGTGCAAAGTCATGAAGATTGGGGAAGGGCAAAGAAGACCGCAGACGGAGTACATTCTAGGGGGCCAGAGACTACAAACCTCACTCAAGGAAAAATATCTTGGGGTGAGTATAACACTAGGTGCATCTCTTGAGGCGCACATCAACCAAATAACTCAGAACAGCATTCCGTCATCTTAATAAGGAATCGTTCAGGACCCTGTATACTGGGTACGTTAGGCCCATGTTGGATTATGCGGCACCAGTTTAGAACCCACATCTACCCAAGAATGTAAAGAAACTAGGGACAGTGCAAAGGTTTGCAACAAGACTAGTTCCAGAGCTAAGGGGTATGTCCTACTAGGAGAAGTTAAGGGAAATCGACCAGACGACACTGTAGGACAGGTGAGAAAGGGGGGACATGATAACGACATATAAAATACTGAGAGGAATTGACACGGTGGACAGACACAGAATGTTCCAGAGATGGGACACAGCAACGAAGGGACACAGTTGGAAGCTGAAGACACAGATGAATCACAGGGAAGTTAGGAAGTATTTCTTCAGTCACAGGGTAGTCAGGAAGTAGAATAGCTTGGGAAGCGATGTAGTGGAGGCAGGATCCATACATAGCTTTATGCAGAGGTATGATAAAGCTCATTGTGCAGGGAGAGTGACCGAGTAGCGGCCAGTGAAGAGGTGGGGCAAGTAGCTTTGAATCGACCCCTGTAACGACAACTAGGTGAGTACACACACACACACACACACACATACACACACACACACACACATACACCAACACACACACACACACACATACGCAAACACACACATACATACACACACAATCCGTAGAGCAAAGTAGTAGAGTCTGTATTGACACACAGCTTTAAGAAGAGGTACAATAAGACTCCTGAATCCGGGGCAAAGAGTTATGAATCAACACCTTCAACCACATACTGGTCAGTACGTACGTACACACACATAAATGGCAAGTTCAGTGGCAGAACCAGTGGCATCCACAAATAGACGATTGAACTGAGTGTACACACACACACGCACACACACTCACACACACAAATAAAGACACACACACACACATATATATATATACACACACATATATATATATATACACACACACATATATATATATATATACACACACACATATATATATATACACACACAGACACACACACATACACATACACACGCAAACACACACACACACGCAAACACACACACACACAAACACACACAACACACACACACGCAACACACACACACACAAACATATAGACACACACACACACACACACACACACAAACATATAGACACACACACACACACACACACACACACCACACACACACACACACACACACACACACACACAAGCATATACACAAGCACACACACATACATACAGAAGACAGTCAAAGACCAGGTAATCAGGCTGAGGAAAGAAGGTCAGGAACTCACAAGAAACGATCAAGAGGTATGCGAGGAGCTCAACAGGAGATTTAAGGAAATATTCACAATGGAGACAGGAAGGACTCTGGAAAGACAGGACAGAGGGGGGCACCAACAGGTGCTGGACGATATGCACACAACTGAGGAGGAGGTGAAGAAGTTGCTAAGTGACCTTGATACCTCAAAGGCAATGGGACCGGACAACATCTCCCCGTGGGTCCTCAGGGAGGGAGCAGGTATACTGTGTGTGCCATTAACCACAATCCACAATCTTCCCTTGAAACTGGGCAACTACCTGAGGTATGGAAAACGGCAAATGTAGTTCCCATTTTTAAGAAAGGAGACAGAAAAGAGGCACTAAATTAACAGACCAGTGTCACTGACCTGTACAGTATGAAAAGTCATGGAGAAGATTATCAGGAGGAGAGTGGTAGAGCACCTGGAACGGAACAAGATTGTAAACGATAACCAGCACGGATTCATGGAAGGTAAATCCTGTGTCACAAACCTACTGGAGTTTTATGATAAAGTAACAGAAGTAAGACACGAGAGAAAGGGGTGGGATGATTGCATTTTCTTGGACTGCAAGAAGGCCTTTGACACAGTTCCTAATAAATAACTAAATAACAAAAAGGCACAATACCGTGACTGGAACGATACACAAATAACCCGCACATAAAAGAGAGAAGCTTACGACGACGTTTCGGTCCGACTTGGACCATTGACAAAGTCACACTAACAGAGGTGGAGCAGGACGGCTATATATAGGCAGGAAGAGGTGGAGGTAGTAGTAGTAGTAGTAGTAGTAGTAGTAGTAGTAGTACAAGAATTGTATATAATACCAAGATGAAATTAAGACACATGCACAACACCCGGGCATCCCCATCGTAGACGTTTCGCCATCCAGCCAGCCACTGGATGGCGAAACGTCCACAACAAAGACAACCAGACGCCGCACATGTGTCTTAATTTCATCAGTAGTTGTAGTAGTAGTAGAAGAAGAAGAGGTAGTAGTAGTGGTAGTGGTAGAAGTGGGAAATAAGGATGACGAGCCAGTCAAAAACAAAAACAAAGGAAGGGAGCACTGCAAGAGAGCTAGATGCCCACAGAGGGAGAGCAAGCGCACAGAGGTGCGTGAAAGGGGAAGTGGTGAAATAAAATAAATGAAGAAGGAACAGAAACACGAGACAGGAGAGAGAAAGACAACCCAGAGGAGAAAAGGAAAGAGGAAAGGGGAAGAGGAAGAAGAAAAAGAAAGAAAAAATGAGGATTCAGGTTAAGTCACGGGTGTTCTGAAGTTTGGAGCATTTTACAATGTAGTGGGAGAGGAAGGCATCTACAGAGACGAAGCCAGGGCTAAGGTTCATACAAGGAAAGTTGTGTATTAGAGAGGATTCAACTAGACGGCGACTGTTCGAGTTGGAAGTAGGGAAGACAGTTTTAGCAGACCAGTCAATAGGATGGCTATGATCTCTGACGTGACAGAAAAGAGCATTGTTAGTGTCGGCAAGCCTAACACTATTTTTGTGCTCCCTAAGTCTGTCAGAAAGAGATCGACTAGTTTCTCCGAAGTATTGAAGAGGACAGGAGGAGCAAGAAATAGAGTAGACACCAGGAACATCTGTAGAGGGAGGAGAGGTATGAACGAGATTAGTGCGAAGAGTGTTAGTCTGGCGGAAGGTAAGCTGGCTGGATGGCGAAACGTCTACGATGGGGATGCCCGGGTGTTGTGCATGTGTCTTAATTTCGTCTTGTCGGTATTATATACAATTCTTGTACTACTACTACTACTACTACTACTACTACTATACTATATATCTAATACTACTCACTACTATACTTACTTCTACTATACTACTACCTCCACCTCTTCATGCCTATATTTAGCCGTCCTGCTCCTCCTCTGTTAGTGTCGACTTTGTCATGCGTCCAAGCGGACGGATACGTCGTCGGTAATAGGCTTCTCTCTTTTATGTGCGGTTATTTGTGTTTCGTTCCAGTCAGGTATTGTGCTTTTTGTTATTTTATGGGAACACCCCAGTTAAGCTTCATACTTCTCTCAACTTTTTTTAATGTTCTTCACTCTTTTTAAACCCCTCTTTCGATCTATGAGGCTGCTCTTATTGCTCCAGGCCGTCGTAAGTTAGCTTCGTTCCTACGTGATGTCTTGCTGAACATGTCGGCCACCCTTCCTTCTACAACTTCCTGAAAACCAACCCACTGGGCACTCCTGTCCTGATCTTGCCGTCTCCTACTTCAACAGCTCATTCTTTTACTAAATCAAGGTTGAAGATGCTTCTTTTACGTGCGTCATGTCCGTGCTCTCTTTGCGGCTCTACCACAGGATCTCTGTAACCTTCTCTCTACATTGCTTTTGACACTGCCTCGAACTGAATGCACAATTCTTTCTTACCAAACTACAAAATAAACTTCAAGTCTCATCTCAGCTAGCCATTGGTCTAAATTCTCCTCACTGAATGTGTTACTAATCTGTCTTCTGTCTAACTCTCTCAATATGAGCTTGAATTCTTGGTTTGGTCTTTCCTTTGACACTTCGCCTACTCCTCGCGCTGGTATTTCCCTGATTAGCTCTTTTGATTCCTTTCGTCAATCATCGCTTCCGTAAATCTTCATGACTTGTCCACTTTTAGGGGTGCTCTCCTTCCTGCTCTTTGTCTAGTCTGTTTTCAAGAATCACCACCTTCCCGCGCCGTTACCAACTTGCTCTTTCTTCTCTTAATCCAAACTAACATTGTCATACTATCTTCTGCAGGTTAATCGGTAGTTATCCTGATCGCGAGGATTACCTCCGATAAAGTGATGTCTTGTACTCTCTGACCTCACGCAACTACAATCCTCTCGTTTTCCAACCCTTTGATCGCCATCAAAGAGACTTTCAACAAAAAACTAAGGACTCTCTCGACCTCTGTCTCCTGACTTTGACCTTGTTCAACGTTTGGTCATCTGTTTCCCTCTCTTCCCTATTTCTATGGCGCTTCCCAAAACTCATAAACCTGTATTCTCTTCGTCCTATCATATCCTCTAGAGGTTCTGTCTTATTCTCTTGTTCTTGGTGGCCAAAACCTCATCCCTTTCTTGTACTTTTTCTCCTGCCCAACTCCCGTCCCACCTCCTCAAGACTTCATTGAAGGGTTTCGCTCTCTCCCAAACCTGTAAGATGGCTTGTCTTTGGACGTTGGTCCCTCTTCACCAATGATCCCTCTTGATGATGTACCTTGATATTCCTTAGAGAGTAGGCCCATGAAGGTTTCTTCATCTCCCTATCACACTGATGTCTTTCTGATCTGATCCGCCTCTGTGTGGACTCTAACTCCTTTTCCTTCCAAGGGAAATAGTATTCTCAACCTTCGGTGTCGATATGGGCTCTCCTCTCTCTCCTGTCTTGCTAATTTTACATGGAAATACTTGAGACTGTCTTCTTCTACCCTCGATGTGCACTTCACTCTGGCTCGCTCTGTGGATGACATCTTTGCTCTCTGTGGCCTCATGACTCGTCTCTTCCAACTTTTCTAGAAGCTCTTAATAATCTTGCCTCTTCCATCAGTTTTAAGCTGAATAGATGAATCTAATCCGTGCTTCCTTTCCTTGATGTCCATGTCCACCGCTCAGATACAGGGTTTTTCCTTTTCTCGTTTACCGTAAACCTATGCACAGTGGCATGTACATTCACTACTTTTCCTATCATGCTTCACTGTCAAGAAAAGTGTTATTATCCCTCTTTTTCTCCGTGCCTCCGCATCTGTGATCTCAGTCATTCCAGCAGAAATTCCACTCTCATAATTCGTTCTCCCGTCTTGGCTACCCTTCCCATTTCATAGACTCTGCCCTCTCACGTGCCTAAACGCAATTTCTTCTCTCCCAAACTCTCTACTCATGGAAGGAAAATCTTCTATCCTCTGCCTGTCCCTACATTTCCGGTCTTTCTATCTCAACAATTCTCTCCGTCCCTTAGACATCAAGATTACCTTCCGCCAGAATAACACTCTTCGCACTAATCTCGTTCATAACTCTCCTCCATCTACAGATTTCCTGGTGTCTACTCTATTTCTTGCTCCTCCTGTCCTCTTCAATACTTCGGAGAAACTGGTCGATCTCTTTCTGACGACTTAGGGAGCACAAAAATAGTGTTAGCTTGCGACACTAACATGCTCTTTTCTGTCACGCAGAGATTCGTAGCCATCCTGTTGACTTGGTCTTCTGCTAAAAAACTGTTCTTCCCTACTTCCAACTCGAACAGTCGCCCGTCTAGTTGAATCCTCTCTTAATACACAACCTTTCATTGTATGAACTTAGCCCAGGCTTCGTCTCTGTAGATGCCTTCCTCTCCACTGACATTGTAAAAAGGCTCCAACTTCGAACACCCGTGACTTTAACCTGGATTCCTCATTTTTTACTTTCTTTTTCTCTTCATCTTCCCTTTCCTCTTTCTTTTCTCCTCTGGGTTTGTTCTTTCTCTCTCCTGTCTCGTGTTACTGTTCCTTCTTCATTTTATTTTATTTCACATTTCCCCTTTCACGCACCTCTGTGCGCTTGCTCTCCTTGTGGGCATCTAGCTCTCTTGCAGTGCTCCCCTTCATTTGTTTTTGAGTTTTGACTGGCTCGTCATCCTTATTTCCATACTTCTACCACTACCAATACTACTTAACCTCATCTTTCTTCTTAATTTCTTCACAACTACGCTGATATTAAGACACATGTGCGGCGTTCTGGTTGTCTTTGTTGTGGGACGTTCGCCATCAGTGGCTGGCTGGATGGCGAAACGTCTACGAGGGAATGCACGGGTGTTGTCGCATGTGTCTTAATTTCATCTTGTCGGTATTATTTACAATTCTTGTACTACTCACTCACTACTACTACTTACTACTACCTCACCCTCTTCCTGCCTATATTAGCCGTATGCTCCACTTGTAGTGTGACTTTGTCAATGTAAGTCGGACCGAAACGATCGTGTAAGCTTCTCTCGTTTATGTGCGGGTTATTTGTGTACAGTTCTATAAGCAACTAGTGCAATAAATGTGGATCAGGCGGGTATAACTGAGGGACACTGCTATGGATCAGAGAATCTGAAGGGATGGCAACAACGAGTCATGGTACGGGATGAGGGTATCACAGTAGGCAAATGTGACGTAGCGGCGGCCGGTACCACAAGGGTCGGGACTTAAGTTCCGTGCTATTTTGGTATTTGAATGACATGATGGAAGGGATGGACTCAGAGGTTGTCCCTGTTCGCAGATGATGTTAATGTTAATGAGGAGAATTAAATCAGGATGAGGACCAGGCTGGACACGTGGTCCAGCAACTGGCTTTTGAATTCAACCCTGTCAAATGCAAAGTCTGAAGTCGGAGAAGGGCAAAGAAAACCCGCAGACAGAGTATTGATTAGGTGGCAAGGACTGCAAAACCTCGCTCAAGGAGGAAAGTCTTGGGGTGACCTAAACCGTGCATATCTCGGAGGCACAATCAACCAGATAAATGTGTAGCATACGGATGCTGGAAACCTAAGAATAGCGTTCCGATACCTTAATAGGGAATCGTTCAAGAATTTGTTCACTGTTGTACATCATGCCTATACTTGAGTATACGCAGCACCAGTTTGGAACCCACACCTGGTCAAACACGTCAAGACATTAGATAAAGCGCAAAGGTTTGAACAAGGCTAGTCCGGAGTCAGGGGTATGTCCTACGTAGAAAGGGGGAAGGAAAATCGGAACTGACGGACATTGGAGGACAGTGCGGGTCAGGGGAGACTTGTTAACGACATACAAAATACCTACAGTGGATTGTTAAGGTAGTCTGAGGTCTGGGTTGTTCCAAGGTGAGGGGGACACAAGAACAAGGGGTCACAATTGGAAGCTGAAGATTTTGACGAGTCAGAAGGGATGTTTTGGTTAGTATTTATTCAGTCATAGAATAGTTCAGGTTGTGGAATTGCCTAAAAAGTGATGTAATGGAGGCTGGAAATATACCCTTAGGTTTAGTACGAGGTTTTGACAAAGCATCTGGGGAAGCGATGAGGAGGAGGATAGTAGCGATCAGTGAAGAGGCGGAGGCAGGAGCTGGAGGTCTCGACCCCTGACAACCACAATTAGGTGGGTCAACTTAGGTGAGTACACAATCCGTAGAGCAAAAGTAGTAGAATCGGATTGACACACAGCTTTAGACAGACGTACGATAAGACTCTTGAGCCGGGAACAAAGAGCCTATGAATCAACACCTACCAACCACATATAGTCAGTACGTAACGCACACACACACACAAAGGCAAGTTTCAGTGGCAGAACCAAGAGCTAAGACTCGACCCTTCCAACCAACAAATAGACGAGTGAGTGAGTGTACACACACTCCACACACATACAGCACACAAACGAGATTTAAGGATAAGTATTTACAGTAGGACAGGAAGGACTCTGGGGTGACAGACCAGATGGGGACCACCAACAAGGAATACACCAACAAGTGTTGGACGACATACTTTTACAGATGAGGAGGAGGTGATGAAGAAACTGCTAAGGGACATCGCATACCTCAAAGGCAATGGACCGGACAACATCTCTCGTGGGTCCTTAGAGAGGAGCAGATATGTTGTGCAGTACATTACCCACAATCTTCAACAATCCACTGGACATGGGGCAACTACTGAGGTATGGAAGTCGGCAAATGTAGTTCCATTTTCAAAAAAACAAGGAGACAGAAAAGAGGCACTTAAACTATAGACTGTGTCATGGGACGTGTATAGTATGCAAATTTATGGAGAATAATTATCAGGAGGAGAGTGGTGGAAGCACCAGGAACGGAACAGGAGTATAAAATGCCAACCAGAACGGATTCACGGACACGGCAATCTGTGTCACAAACCTTCTGAGTTTTATGTAAAATAACAGAAGTAAGTCAAGAGAGGTGAGGGGTGGGTTGATTGCATTTCTTGGACTGCAAGAGGCCTTGACACAGTTTCTCACAAAGAGATTTAGTGCAGAAAGCTAGAGCATTCAGGAGCATATAACAGGAAGGCACTTCAATGGTATAGAGAAATACCTGACAGGGAGGCAACAAAGAGTCATGGTTCGTTATTGATGTATCACAGTGGGCACTGTGACGTGCGGGGGTCCCACAGGGTGTTGGTCCTTGGACAGTGCTATTTTTGGTATATGTGAACTACAGTCGGATGGGTTTGGATCAGAAGTGTCCCTGTTTGCAGATGATGTTGAAGTTAAATGAAGAGAATTAAATCTGATGAGGACAGGCTGGATTCAAATGAGAACCTGGACAGAATGGGACACTGGTCCTGCAAATGGCTTCTCGTAATTTAATCCTGCCAAATGCAAAGTCATGCAAGATAGGGGAAGGGCCACAGGAAGACCACAGGGCAGAGGATAGCTAGGTGGCACAAAGACTGCAAACCTCACTCAAGGAGAAAGATTTTGGGGTGAGTATAAACACCGCGCTGTCTCGAAGCACACATCAATCAGATAACTGCTGCGCATATGGGCGCTGGCTAACCTGAGAACAGCATTCGCTACCTTAGTTAGGAATCATTCAAGACACTGTACACCGTGTATGTTCAGGCCATACTGGAGTATGCAGCACCTGTTTGGAAACCGCACTTGATTAAAGACGTCAAGAAACTAGAGAAAAGTACACAAGGTTTGCAACAAGTTAGGTTCCTGAAGCTAAGGGGGAATGTCCTATGAAGAAAGATTAAGGAAATCTTCCTGACGACACTGGGAGGACAGGAGGGTCAGGGGGGAGACATGTAACGACATATAACATACTGACGTGGAATAGGACAAGGTGGACAAAGACAGGATGTTCCAGGGATGGGGACTTAGAAAGAAAATGAGGCCACCAATTGGAAGTGAAGAACAATGAGTCAGAGGAGATAGTAGGAAGTATTTCTTCAGTCATAGAGTGGTAAGGCAGAGGGAATTGCCTAGAAGAAAATGACGTAGTGAGCAGGACCATACACAGTTTTTTTTTTTTTAAGCGAGGTTTGATAAAGCTCATGGGAGCGGGAGAGAGAGGGCCTAGTAGCAAAAAACCGGTGTGAGAGGCGGGCCAGGGCTAGGACTTCGCACCCTGCAACACAAATAGGTGAGTACAATTAGTGGAGTACAAACAATGTGCAAGGAAGGCTGAGGAAGAGGTTTGTACCCATGATTAACAGGATAATGAAAAGCCAGGGTGAGACCATGATTCACCAAGTGCAGGGCGGAGGCATAAAAACCAGTGTTGCAAGGGAATTGGAAGAAGTATAGAAGGCAAAGGGACCCAGTGAGAATAAGGAGAGCAGTCGAGAGCCAGAAATGGAATATGCACAGATAAGAAGGAGGCCCAAAACAATATGAAACGACATAGCAGCGAAAGCCAAATCTGACCCAAAACTGTTATACAGTACATAGGAGGAAAAAGACAGGTCAAGGACCAGTGTAATTCAGACTAAGGAAGGAAGAGGTGAGACAACAGAATATAAAGACGTGAGTATGTGGGGAATTCAAAAAGGAGATTCAAAGAGTGTTCACAGAGGAGACAGAAAAGGCTCAGGGAAAGACGAAGAGGTGGGGTACACCACCAATTGCTGAAACAGTACTCACAACCGAGGAAGAAGTGAAAGAGAGCTTTGAGTGAGCTAGATACCTCAAAGGATATGGGGCAGGAAAAATTTTCTCCATGGAGTCCTGAGAGGAGTAGCGAAGGCAATATGTGTACTTCTAACTACAATATTTCAATAATGTACTTCGAAACAGGGAGATTGTCTGAGGCCTGGAAGACAGCAAATGTAGTCCCAAACTTTAAAAAAGGGACAGAATAAAGCACTAAACTACAGACCAGTGCCACTGAAGTGTTAGATGCAAAGTCAGGGAGAAAGATTCTCAGGGAGAAGAGTTGGTGGAACACATGGTTTCAGGGCAGGGAAATCCTGTGTCACAAACCTACTGGAGTTCTTGACATGGGTGCAGCAGTTAAAGTCAGAGTGAGAGGGGTGGTGGATTGCATTTTTCTGGGATGCAAGAGGCGTTTGACACAGTGCCACACAAGAGATTAGGCAAAAACTGGAGGACCAAGAGGGATAACAAGGAAGGCACTACAATGGGATCAGGGAAATACTTGTCAGGAAGACAGCAGCGAGTATGGTACGTGGCGAGGTGTCAGAGTGGGCGCCCTGTGACCAACGGGGTCCAACAGAGGTCAGTGCTAGGACCAGAGTGCTTCTGGTATTTGTGAATGACATGACGGAAGGATGAGACTCGAAGTGTCCCAGTTTGCAGATGACTGAAGTTGATGAGAAGAATTCATTGATCGAAACACCAGACAGAGCTTTACAAAGGATCTGAAGGCTGCAGACATGGTCAGCAATTGCCTCTTGAGGTCAACCCCCCCCCCCCCCCCCCCCCCCCCAGCAACGTCATGAAGATTGGGGAAAGGGCAAGAAGACCGCGACCGGAAGTACAGTCTAGAGGGCAAAGAGATAACAAACTCACTCAAGGAAAAAGATCTTGGGGGTTGAGTGTAACACCAGGCTCATCTCCTGAAGCGCATCATAAAAAAAATACTGCTGCAGGGGGCCAAATATGTGGCGTCCTGGAAACCTCAGAACAGCATTCGACACTTAATAAGAATCGTTCAGGACCCTGAACACCGTGTACGTTAGGCCCATATTGGAATATGCGGCCACAGTTTGGAAACTACGCCTAGCAAGCAACGTATAAAGAAAGAAGAGAACGTACAAAGGGTTTATGCAACAAGACTAGTCCCGATGTAAGGGGTATGTCCTATGAGGAACTAAGAACATAAGAAAGGAGGAACACTGCAGGAGGCTGCTGGCCCATTACTAGGCAGGTCCTTTTCTACATCCCACTAAACAAAAAAAGAATTTGCCCAATTTTCCAATGCCACAAATGAAATAAGCTCTGATGTGAAAAGTCCCCCACTCAAATCCACCCCTCCACTCATGTACTTATCCAACCTAGATTGAAACTACCCAAAGTCCCAGCCTCAATAAACCCAACTAGGTAGAATGTTCCACTCATAATCTACCTATTTCCAAAACACTACTTTCTATGTCTTTCTAAATCTAAACTTTCTAATTTAATCCATTACTGCGGGTTCTCTATTGGAGAGGCATCCTCAAGACCTTATTTTCTTCCCCCTTTTTCTCCCTTTTTTACAACACAATATCCCCTATATTAAAACCTATCTTCAATTATACCACTTCTGATCTGGTCTCCCCTCATTCTTCTTTTACAAGTGATGTAACTTAAGTAGTCTTCAATCTTTCTTCTTAAGGGAGATTTTCTAATGCTAGTATTTTAATTTAGTCATACCTACGGCTGAATATTTTCTAACGATTTATGTCCATTTGTATACGGTGACCAGAAACTGAGCTGCATAATCTAGGTGAGGGCCCTTACTAATGATGTATAAAGCTGCAGTTATGACCTAGCTGGACTTCCTGTGCTTACACTTCTTGATATAAAGCCTCAGTAATTCATTTGACCTTCTTACGTTACGCTTAGGCATTGATGTCCTTGGTTTAAAGGTTTGCTGCTCACCTTAACCCCAAGTCCTTGATCGCAATCTTGTATGGCTAAGTTCCACTCATTTTAACTTTATCAAGGTACTAGGATTAGTGGGCACTCCCAAGCTTGCCAGAACGCCTTGCATTTTATTCTACATTGAACTGCTTCTGCCACTTTTCTGACAAGTATGGAGTTTGTTTCCACACCCCCTGAAGTTACATAACATATACGTTTGAATCAATTTCCTTCCTATCATTTGTGTCAATCGGCGAGAATTTGCTATATCACTAGTAATTACCTCATCAAGATCATTGATATATATTATAAACAACAACGGGCCCTAAAGACTGATCCTGTGGAACGCCACTTGTTACTGATCCCCACTCGAACTTAACCTCCCATTTATGGACATCTTGCCTTCTGTCAGTGAGCCATTGACTCGATCCACGAGGAGCACTTTTCGCCCCAATGCCATGAGCTGCCACTTTCTTTAACAGTCTATGTGCGGAACTCTATCAATAAGCCTTACTAAAATCTAGTAAATAATATCAAATTCTTTTGTGGTCAACAGCTCAAAAGATTTACTGAAGGAAGTAATTAAAAATTAGTTAGACAGACGGTCCACTAGTGAATCATGTGAGTTCATTAAAAAGCTATGCTTATCGAGATGGCTTCTTATAATCTCAGCTATAATTGAACTCTAGTAATTTGCCTACAATTGAGTTCAGGCTTATTGGGCGATTAAATTTGACGGTTATCGATTGTCACCTGTTTTAAAATAGGTATACATTAGGGCCATCTTCCACATATCAGACACTACACTGTTGTGAAAGACGATAATTAAAAAACTATTACGTTAATGGTTTCACAGAGTTCCACTTGTGATTCCTTATGAAACCTTGAAAAACATCATCAGGACCCGGCGACTTATTTTGCTTCAGTTCTGTCTATCCTGCTTCACAACCCATCTCACTCGTTGACTGTGATGTTACATATTTATCTTCTTCTAGTCCCCTGTAAAAATTAATTACTGGAATATTGTTAGTGTCTTCCTGTGTTCCAAACAGCGAGAAAATAATTATTAAACTCAAGCACATTTTCATTATCTTTGTCAGTAAGGTGCCATAGTTATTTTTAAGGGGACATATATTGCTCTACTTTGTTTATAGACCTGGACAAATTTTTGGTTAGTTTTAGATCCCTAGCAACTTTAATTTCATAGTCCCTTTTAGCTATTCTTATCCCCTTTTTCATGTCCCTCTTAATGTCTATATACTGATTCATAAGATGGGCAACCTCACCTCTTTTGATTCGCCTATATAAATTCCTTTCTTTTGCCCTAGTAGATACTTGAGGACCTATTATTTCCATTTGGAGTCATTTCTATTTGATCTAATTTCTTTATATGGGGATAAACGCTCCTTGGAGCAATGTTATTAGTGTTCAGAAAAACTGTATATTGATAGCTCTCTTTCGTTACCCCAGTAAACAGATGATAAGTGTTCTCTAAGCCCATCGTAATCTGCTAAGCGAAAATCTGGACTGTTACTGAAGATTGCTTCTATCGTACTCCTCATTCAATGCTAAATGATTGATTTGTGGTCGCTAGCACCCAATTCCTCTGAAATTCCGAAATTATTAACAAGGAGGATTTCTTTGTTTGACATATACTAAGTCAGAGGCTATTTCCCCTTGTAGGTTCTGTCACAAATGATTCAAAAAAACAACTCCTGAAATATTCTCCCAGACTCGTATGATTCTAAATTCCCAGTCAAAGAATTTCCAACTCAATCATGACTAAAGTTAAAGTCTCTCCTAGAATTACTACTTATCGTGGCCTTGTGGCCTTAACAATTTCCTACCATAGTAGTTTCCTTTGGTCCCTATCTAAGTTTTGGGACGGTATATCACTCCCTAAAATATGTTTTTTTTCTGCCCTTGAAAATTCTATCCAACCGACTTGTATGTGTTACTTCAGACTTAATACCCGTTTTTATGCAACAGTTCAAGCGAATCTCGGACATACAATGCACCCCACCCCCCTCCAACACTTCTAATCTTCTTGGAAACAATTAAACCCTGAATATGACACATTCCGCAGGCATGTCCGACTTTTGATTAAACCCGTCCTCAGTTAAGGCAAAATACAATCAATGTTACTACACTAGCAAACTAATCTCACTCCGTCCATCTTATTCCTAGCACTACGTGCAAATTAGAAAAAAAAAAAAACATAATAACATGAAAGACTCTCCTTTCTCTTTACCATTCCTGCTCATTTCTATTTTTTACTAAACCTATTACTGTCCTATCACCCAAGTGTCCTGGCTTTTCAACTATCTATCTTCGTTCTTATTATTACTAGTTTCCCCTAGAAACTCGTAATATTACTACACTGGGGACTTTCATGTTTTCCTGCAAAACCCATACACTATCTATTCCTAGTTTAAAGTCCTAACTGCTCCCTCCACTGAGTTGCCAGTGCCTCCACCCACACATAGATAAGTGAATCCGTCCCTACATACATGTCATTTCTGCCATAGAAGTGGTCACAGTTGTCTATGACATGTTACCGCTTTTCATTTACTGTATTTGTCCAGCCAGCAATTCGACACCATTGCCCTGGACAACCATTCATTTCCAACTCCCCTCCTGCCTATGGCAAAATACCATCATACTGAGAGGGTTCCCACCTTACTTCTATTATTTCTTTGATGACTATACCTGCTAATCAGGTCCTCACTCCTCTACGTCTGCCAACATCGTGCCTCCAGCACTGAGACAGATAATTAGGATTGCTCCATTACCTCTCATGATGTCATCAGACGGCTACAATAACCTCCATCCCAGCCCCAGGGGAAAGCCAAACTCTCTGTCGCCTACTCCTGTCCTTCAAAACAGTAGCACCTATCCATATACTAACTTGGCTATCCCCCACAAACAACAATTTCTTACTTCATAATGTCTTTAGTCGTGTCGGTCCAGTAGTCAACTAACATTCGTCGGGTAAGCCACTGAGAATTGTATTGGATGTTTCCACAACAGTTTCCAAGGCAGTCTCTTTCTTTCTTCATTCGTTTCTACCTTTCCATTCGTCTTCTTGATCGTCAACTTCTTTCCCCTGCTGTCTAGCATGACCAGTTTCCCTTCTTGACTGAGGACTCAAAACAGGAGGACTACTCCGAATCTTTTTGTTTTCTCGGTCAGTCGCCGAATTTCCATATTCGCCAACCTCGTTCTTCTTAAGCTGTTGGTAAAGTTGCTCGGATGGAGGATTTGCTTCAATTCTAGATGAGCGCGCAAAAAGGTCTTCAAAAGAGCCAAGTACACTGTCAACACTGCGCAAAAAGACCAACTTCAATCAGGAGAGCTTACCTGCGCAGCACGTCCGCACGGCCAATAGCAAAGCAGCTATGTGAGGTTAAGGGAAATCGACCTGACGAGAGTGAAGGACAGGAGAGATAGGGGGGACATGATAACGACATACAAAATACGAGAGGAATGACAGGTGGACAAAGACAGGAAAGTTCCATAGATGGGACACAGCAACAACGGGACCAAGTGGAAGCTGAGGACACAGATGAATCACATGGAAGTTTAGGAAGGTTCTTCAGCACAGAGTAGTCAGTAAGTGGAAGAATTTGGGAAGCGTTGGAGTGGAGGAGGATCCATTACATAGCTTCAAGTGGAGGTATGTTAAAGATTACAGTTCAGGGAGTGTCCTAGTAGCGACCAGTGAAGGAGGCGGGGCCAGGAGGTAGGACTCGGACCCCTGCAACCAACTAGGTGAGTACACTCCACACTCTCTCTCTCCCTCTCTCACTCTCCCCTTGTTTTTACACAGGGTTTCATAGGGTTAGGTTAAGGCTCCCTAGCTTTCATTATCAAGCTGTTTATATGGTTGGCGATTACATAACTTTATTGGCAAGCCATTGAGCTGTTACGTCGTCAGCTAATTTTGGCAAAGCATTTTTAGTCTTACGTGAAATGCATGTAGGGGACCCTGGGTGAAGTTGGAGACTTGTCTGTGCGCAGCATTTTTATATTGATCAAGGGACTTTTTCTTATCTGATACGAATGTGTTCCAGACTTCGACTCATCCTGGGGTAAATGATATCAGATGAGTGATGTTCTGGAGAAGGGTACAGCCAGAGTGAAGTGCTGCTTTTGCCACTCCTTGTGGCTTACAAGCTTGTTTCAATCACGCTGCTCCTACTACGAAAGTGGCATCCATATGTGTGGTACTTGACAATATTGTCTTTGTAAATAACAGTACGGCCACCCACATCCCTCCTGTGTTGAAAGGCTCTTCTGAAAATGACAGATCTATCCAGGATGGTCCAAGCGAGAGACGGAGACGTATTGCTCTGTTCTCTACTCTGTCAAACAGTCGCGGATGAGCAGGGGAGGGGGAGGCTACCAGTCAAACATCCTCGAAAGTGAAGCATATTCAAGGTGTGGCGTACTTGTGCCTCGGTACAGCACATTTGCAACCCTACTGTCAAGCAGTGGCCCGAGTACGGCGAAGTGGCTGTAAGCTTACTGGCTGCTCTTGTTTGCAAGATTTACAACATTGTTCTTCATGGTCAGTTTGGACGTCAAATTTCACCCCAAGGATATCCAACTTCTTCTCCACGTGCCAGCACCACTCCCATTCATCCTTACTACTGCACCAGCATTACATCTTGGTGCCTAGAGCTATCATATTTGCGTTTTCTCAGGTGCAAAATGTTGCTTGCCATCTATTTCCCCAAGCGGATATAGCTCTTAGCTGAGTGATTGGATTCGTTTGGAGCAGCTGGTCATTTCTTCTCTTGGATAGGTGAATGTCAGTAGGTACATTCGTCTGCATAGCATGGGATTCTGGATGAGATGAAGAAGGTCATCTGAAGTAAACATTCCAGAACAATGATCCCAGCACGCTTCCTTGTGAGAACGCTTGCCCCAATAGGTGTCTTACTGATTCCGTTCCATTGTGAACTACCCTTAGTGATCTACCATGAAGGTAATCATGAGTAGACATAGGTAGAGCCTGCAATTCCCAGTCCCTCCTCTCCCATCACTCTCTCTCCCTCTCTCTCTCACTCTCTATCTCTCTCTTCTCCTCTCTCTCTCTTCTCTCTTCTCTCTCTCTCTATCTCTCTCTCTCTCTCTCTCTCTCTCTCTCTCTCTCTCTCTTTCTCTCCTCTCTCTCCCTCTCCTCTCACTCTGTTCCTTCTCTCTCTCCCTCACTCTCACTCTCACCATTCCCTCTCTCTCTCTCTCTCACTCTCTCTCTTCACACTCTCTCTCTCACCACTCTCTCACTCAGACACTCTCCTCTCTCACACTATCCCTCTCACTCCTCTCTCTCTGTTCTCCCTTCTCACTATCTCTCTCTCTCCTCACTCTCTCCTTCTCCCTCTCCCTCCCTCTCTCTCTCTCTCTCTCTCTTCTCATCTCTCTCCCTCTTTTTCTCTTCAATCTCCCTTCCCTCCGATCTCTCTTTCCCTCCCTCTCTCTCTCCTCTCTCTCTCTCTTCCTCTCTCTTCTCTCCCCTCTCTCTCTCTTCCCCCTAATCTATCCCTGCCGATTGTCCCCCTCCCTCCCACTCATATCTTCTCTCCCCTGTCCTGCCTCCCCCCCTTCCCTCGCTCCAAACACCAGCTATCACAAAAACTCCCACTCAAAAGCTCAAGGGCTTGTTTCAGGGTGGGTGAATAGGTTACTCAGAATGCCGTGAAACAGGAGTCTGGTGGACAAACCTGTGAGGGAAGATTGGAAGGCAGAGTCATAAGAGGGAGGAAAGACTGGGAAGGAACTAGAAAAGCTTGCAAAAGAATGGAGGAGAGGATAGTGCAGATTGCAGGAATTGGGAGCAACAAGCTGAGAAGCGAAGCTAAGATACGTGCTTAGAAGACGGAACTTGAAGAACCTGACTATACCCTCTCCCCTTGACAGTACAGGCATACCTTCAGGAAGTCTGCAACAGTCAGACAAGGGGCCTGGGGGGACGCATAGATGACTGCATGTATACACGAGCCATATCAGACCCACATAGGGGCTAAGGCATAAGATGAGGAGCACACTAGGAACAAATGGGAGGTCAGAAGACAATGAAGAGGCTAGGACATATGCAGAGAGTTTCCAGAAACCTGCAGGGGCCAGGACGCTGAGCAGGAAAGACAGGTCCACTGAGGCATAGGGGGCTCAGCCAGAGAAGGATTGAAGGAAGGAATGCCAAAACGGAACTAAAACACCTCAAGAGGATGCAATGGGAGAAACAGGGGAGGACAGCAGGGCGAGATCAGTTTTTTGTCTCAGGCTTCCAGGTGTTGAAGGAGAAGAAAAGAAAACACTATGATGAAAGGAAACAGAGTGGAGAAAAACGTGATTGAAGTATCCATTGATAAGAAATAGGGTGATGGGGACCATGGACCCAGGTGACAAATTTTTGGAGATTAGTGTGTTTGCAAGGGACGAAACGGCCCTTTAAAGTAATTTTCAAGGTGAGAATAAAACTCGAACCATGATTCTTGCAGGAGAAAAGGTTGACTAATGAAGAGAGCGTACAAAATCGAAAGGAGGACAGAGGAAAATGGACACAAGATAAACCTTAAGCCCTCCAGATGCAGGTGGAAGGGCAAAACACAGCCTACACAACACCTGCGGAAGGACTCAACTGCGGACACCCCAAGAGCAAGTTGAGCAATCCATACTGGACACTCACACCCACTGAATCCCTCTGCCCCCACCCCGCCCTCACACCACAAATCTCACCCTACAGAACCCCGATACTGGGAACTCGCCCCACCCCCATCGCAATCCCCTGTAGGCCCGGGCCCTCCAGGGCTCCCGAATGCGGATGCGGATGGAATAATTAATAAATATGAGAAGTGGCATGAAAGAATCAATGAGAAGTCCCGAGACATCATAGCAGTCACAGAAACGAAACTCACTGAGATAATAACAGATGCAATCTTCCCACCAGGATATCAGGTCTTGAGGAAAGATAGAAGGAGCAGAGGGGGAGGTGGAGTTGCACTGTTCATAAAAAACCGATGAAGATTTGAGGAAATGGAAGGCATGGACGAGATTGGAGGAAAGGATTACATGGTGAATACACCTCAGTCTAGGGAACATGAGGTAGTCATTGCAGCGATGTATAATCCACCACAGAACTGCATGAGGCCAAGACAGGAATATGAAGAGAGCAACAAAGCAATGGTGGACACACTGGCCGAGGTGGCAAGAAGAGCTCATTCGAGCAAAGCAAAGTTACTGGTTAGGGGCGATTTCAACCACAGGGAGATCGACTGGGAAAACCTGGAGCCACACAGGGGTCTCGAAACATGGAGATCCAAGATGGTGGAAGTAGTACTGGAAAAACCTCATGCATCAACATGTTAAGGACACTACCAGAGAGAGAGGGGAAGATGAACCAGCACGAATGGACCTTGTGTTCACGTTGAGCAGTTCAGACATTGAGGACATCATATATAAGAGGCTCCTTGGGTAACAGGAGTTGGATGGGAAAAGCCAAACTATAAAAGAGGGGACTACAAAGGTATGAGGAAATTTCTGCAGGAGGTTCAGTGGGACAGAGAATTTGCAGGAAAGTCAGTAAATTAAATGAAGGAATACGTAACGACAAAATACAGGGAGGCAGAAAAGGGTTTTTCCCCCAAAGGGGGCAATAAAAAAAAGGGAAAAACCAAAGCGAGCCTTGGTTTACCAGAAGGTTTAGGGAGGCAAAAGCTAAGTGACCTGAGAATGAAAAGGTAAAAGGAGGCAAAGGACCCAGGGAAAATAGGAGATTTTCCTAAGAGACAAAAAAGGGTAGGGCACAGTTTAAGGAGGGAGGCCCCGCGAAGTAGAAAACGTTTATAGAAACGAAAGCCAAGTCTGACCCAAAACTGTTGTAAAAGCCACTTTTAGGAGGAAGAAAAAGACCGGTTTTCAGGTGAGAAAAAAAGGGGTGGGGAAATCACCAAAAGAAATTTTCCAAGGGGGTTAGTGAGGAGTCGACAAGAGTTTTAAAGGAAGTTTTTAAACAGTGGAGACGGGAAAGGGGATCTGGGAAGACAAGAAAGAAGGGGATCCCAACCCCAAAGGAATATCCCAAAACAGGGGTTGGATGACATACAAAAGCTGAGCGGAGGTGAAAAAGCTGCAAATTGAACCTTGATACCTAAAAAGGCCAAACATCCCCCTGGGGGGCCCTTTTAGAGGGGGAGCAAAAAATGCTTGTTTTCCACTAACCAAAAACTTAAACAGGGTCCATTAAAACGGGGAAACAAACCAAGGTAGGGGAAAAAGGGCAAATGTAACCCAATTAAAAAGAGAAAAGAAAAGAGGTACAAAACCCTAAAACCAGTGTAAACTAAATTGTATAGAATGCAACGTCTTTTAAAAATTTTATCAGAAAAAAAGTGGTGAACACCGGAAAAGGCCCAAAAAAGAAAATAAACCCCCAACCACCACGGATTTTGGAAAGGGCAAACCCTGTGCAAAACCTACTGGGTTTTATAAAAAGAACGAAGAAAGACAGGGAAAGAAAGGGGGGTTTGATTGCATCTTTTTGGATTTCAAGAAGGCCTTCGACAATTCCTCAAAAGACCCTTAGTGTAGAAGCTAGAGGATCAGGCGTGTATAAAACGAAGGACACTGCAATCGAACAGAGGAATCCCGACGGGGAGGGAAAAAAAGAATCATGGGACAGGAAAGAGGTAAATTTCAGTTGGGGACCTTGACGAGCGGGGTCCCACAGGGGTCGGGCCTAAGGGCCAGTGCAATTTTTGGTATAAGGAATGACAGATGATGATGTGATGATTAAAATTTAAAGAGGAAAAATTTTTAAAACAGATGAGGTCAGGTAAAAATTTCAAAAAGACCTGGACCCGGTGGGAAACCCGGGGCCAGCAACTGGCTTTTTGAAATTAACCCCGACAATGCAAAAATTCCCTGAAAAAATCAGGGAAAAGGGGAAAGAAGCCCGCGACGGCGTATAGGCTAGGTGGCCAAAGACTTCAAATCCGCTCAAGGGGGAAAAAAATCTTGGGGGATTTTAAAAACCGGGGGCAATTCTCCGGAAGCACACAAACAACTAGTAACTGTGCCCGCCTATGGGGGCCCCGGCAAACCTGAGAAAAGGTTCCGTTTCCTTAGTTAGGAATCGCTCAAAACACTGTACACCTTTTACGTCAGGCCCATACTGGAGTTTTGCAGACCTGTTTTTTTAAACCCCCTCTTGATCAAGCACGTCAAGAAAAATTTGAGAAAATGCAAGGGGTTTTGCGGGCAAGGGGTTTGTTTCAAAACTAAGGGGGAAAAGTCTTACGAAAAAAAGGTTAAGGAAAACGGGCCCGGCGACACTGAAGGACGGGGGGTTAGGGGGGGACAAAAAAAAACAAAAAACAAAATTTTTGCTGGAATAGAAAAGGGGGGCCCGAGACAGGTTATTTTCCCGAGAGAGGCCCCAGAAAAAAAAGGGGGGGCACAAATTTGGAAATTGAAGACGCAGATTAGTCAAGGGTGTTAAGAAGTTTTTTTTTTGGGGTCATAGAGTATCAGGAAGTGGAAAGCCTAGCAAGTGATGTTGGGGGATGCAAAGGGAAACCCAAAAATAGCTTTTTGATGAGGGATAAAAAACTTTTCCCAAGGGGGCAGGGAAATTTTGTGAAGAGGGGGGGCCAGGAGCCGATATCGAACCCCCCGCGCCACAATTAAAGGGGAGTACAATTAGACGATACACACACCACCCCCACCACCCCACACACACACCCCACACAAAACACCACACACACACAACCCAAAACAAAAAACACAAAACAAGGCAAGTTCCCTCGACAAGTGCCTTTGACCCAAATTTGAGGTTAATTTTTCTGGTGTTTCCCCCTTTCCCCTTGGCAATGGGGAAGCAGGATAAAATTCTTTTTCTATGTTTTTGAAACAAAAAATCAAGGTGGGGCCCCACTTTAAAAATAGAAGGAACCGAGAAAAACCTGTTTTTTTAGCTGCTCTGGGTTTTTTCAACAATTAAGGAAAAAAAGACTTAAACTCAAAAAATTAAAAAAAAAAAAAAGCCCCTCGATAAAAGCAAGAAATTTTGGGAAAGGGCATATTAGTAACCCTGCAAGTTATGAGGGACCTATGAGAACCCCCTTCAAGGGAAATTAAAAAAGGACCTATGGGGAACCCAAAAAGGAAGTTATAACGGGGCCAAAGAGTAACCTTTTAAAAGGAAATTTTTTAAGAACCTATGAGGGAACCCTTAAAAGGGAAATTATAAAGGACCTTTGATTTAAACCCCTCCAAAGGGAAATTTTGGGGGGGACCTAAGAGTAAAATGAGAAAAAACACGAGGAACCCCCTTAGTGAAAATTAAAAGAAAGTTTGTGTTAAACCCCGCAACTAATTAATTCAAAAAACCCCAGTAGGGATAGAGCTCGCGGCAGAGAGTTGTAAGACTGACGCCTTAGCCACTGGGCCAGTTAAACAACAATGAGTTTTCATCCAACTAGGTATATTTATACACCATAGGAAGGTTAGAAAGTTACAAAAAACGCGATTCAAAAAGCTTAGAGATCTCCAGTGAAAAACTAGAAAGGACTGCCCTTCTAGAAACCAGCCTGTTACTGGGTTTTCGTAACAAGTAGTCAGTATCCTTGTCCAATTATCCATTAAAATTCATTAAAAATTAAATAGTGCTTCAGGATTACAACTGGTAGGCTAATAACTAGAAAAATTTAAAAAATTAATAAATTTTTTAAAATCATTAAGTTGTCTAGAGGTATATTATCAAATTAAATTAAACAGAAATCAAAATAAAATAAATCTCTTTGAGTTCAATATTTTTGGGCTGAAAGCACTTATCACATTTATAATTCTTAAAGTACCGTCTGGTACATTAACATTTAATAAAATATTACAAATATGTACAAGTAAGTGTGTATTTTGTGTAAGTGCTCTAAGTTGTTCACTATGTCTCACGACCGACTAGACTTAAACAAGTTTACTGACAAAATCCTCACATAAAAATAACTTCTTGACCGACTGGCAACCAGAACAGTCCCGCTTGAACAATGAAAGAATGCTAAGCCCAATAGCCATATAACAAGCGGGCTGCGACACAATCAGGATCAAGGAGATAATAATAACGACACTAAGTAGGGACCAACAGCAGATCCTCCACAAAAGTTACAAACTCCCATACTACTGAATCTAAGTTCAGCATAGGAAAAACCCTGACTGTGACAATACACAGAAAACCATTACAAAATTAGTTCAGAAGCTATAGCTAAGGACCTGAGATGTTCAGATGTCTAAGCGACACACAACCCAGTACAACGTCGAAAAATCACTAAGTCTATACAATGTTCTGTGAACAGAGTTCTACAGAACTAACAAGAATAATGAGACAGAAAATCTGTCCAACCACCAAGCGAGTCCTAGAGCAGACTGAATACTTCACGAGAGGTGAGGACACCCCCCCTCGATCACGTGATAGCCCCGTGGACAGCCAGCTCAGAAGCCGGCAGTATAACGAGCGACAAGCAATATAAACAGTAGTTTGGCAATCAAGACTTGAACTGAGCACATTTTAAAGTACATCCAACAATATAAGTCAAATAAGAATATAAAGCAATATATTTACGATTTAGCTTTTATCGCAAATATAAGCAATATAAAATTATATGAAAAGATAATATACATTATATATATACTTTAATAATCATTGTAACCCATTCAGGGTTTGCAAACCCCCCCCCCCCCCAACACGACGGGACGGTCGTACAAAGGAGTTGCATTAAGTCTTTCACATTTTTACTGATTACTCATATCAATACAATTTAATATAAATATTAAATCAAAGTCTCTCTTGTGCCAAGCACCTCTAAAATTTCACAGCGTCCGTCACAGGATATGCCCCTAGTACTAGGCAGTACACAGACGTATCTCTGCATACTCGTGTTATGTACATCAGTGTAGAGACAGGATAGCGCTGACAAGGAGGGCACGTTGAGGCTCGATCATAGAGAGGAGAATCATTCCACTCTTAAGTAGTGGTTGTGGAATCTAGGCAGAAATGAACATCTGAGTATGAAACAGCTTAAGGTGTGTAGTGAGGGGGGGGGTCGCGACAGGACAGTGTTGCGTCCGCAGTACATCACCCGCACCACACTACCCACTCAACACTCAGCTTGTCTCCTCCTCACACAACAATACTGTGAATACATAAAAAATAATAATTAGACATGAGTATATATAGTTAATATGGGCTGAAGGGAAATTAAGTTACTTTACTGAATTTGACATAGCAAGTAACAAAAGGTTTTGGCATAAAATTACGTAAATTTTAAATGGGGAAGTGCCCAAATACCGTCAAAAGTTCAAACACCACAAGAGCTATAGCAATAATTTTTCTGGTGTCGTTTGAGCTTAGAAAGAATAGTAACATATAGGATGGAGAAATCAGGGAAGTTGACTGTTGGAGCAGCACAGCACCCACTGCATAACCCCTCGCAATCATATGTAAAAAAGATGGAAAGATTGAAATTAGGACTCAACACTGGAGCAGAGGAAAGCAGATGCTTCCACCTTTTGAACAAATCTGAACAATGTCTAGTCCAGATGAACTGAACTTTGATACTAAGACCAGTAGAGGTGCAGGTGGAGGTGTGCGCTGGTTTGGGCCTGTCACTTGACACACGTGGCAACGTCGCACATGATCAGCTACTGTTTCCTTCATCTTTGGCCAAGTAAAATGTTTTGCCAGTTTACCGATGTCTTCTTGACACCCAAATGTCCTCCAATGGGACTATTGTGAGCAAAATCAAGGGCTTTGTTCACGAAATGTAACGGAACACTACAAGATGCTTGACTGTGAGGGAAAAACACTATCACTGACAACTTACATGTTTTTTTTCTCCATCAGTACACCGTTACTATAATAGTAACAATTATCGAGATCCTTGCTTCACTCTCAGTACTCTAATCTCTCAGTCTTTCCAGTGACGGAACAACAAACTGATCCTTGATTAAAAATCATCATGAGTTAGAAATTAACGTCAGTTTGTGTCCTGACTAGTTGATGACCGGGGGGATCAGTGTTAATGATCCGGGGCGCAGAGCATCACTAAACAACATATTCAACCCCAAATCATGGTCACCCTAACTCAACAGGAGACAAGGATGGTTGTTGAATCTTTGACATAGCTCTAGTAATTACGCTGAGGGGAAATTTAAATAGGTTTCTCTCTACAAGCTCAATGGCATAATTATAATCATGTTATTATCAATCACAAGTGGTTCTTTACATATACCAGCATGAAGGATATCGTTCCTTATCAAAAAGGGTCCACTGACCTGATGGAAATACACCACTGGATATACCACTGAAATAAAACCCCGATAATAGCTTGTTTGAATATAAACTTGTGCAGAGGCCCCTTTTATAACAGCCCCTCCTAGGCTTCTAACAATACATCTATCTTGCAATAGGTATCGTCAGTTATGGGCAGTACATCTTCTCTTAATAACGTGAGATAACTGCCAGTGTCTCTGAAAGAAATGATCTCAGTTAGATGGGGATTCTCAAACCCTACTTTATCTCTCGAAAAGTAAGACTCATCGCTGAACGAATCTTTTCCGTCAGATACACTTTCGACGCTAGTCAATCTATCCTGAGAACATTATCTAAAACAGTAGATCAGAGGTATTACTAGGATTTTGGTGCCTTTGTTGCTCGGAAGAGGATACGACTTGTGTGGGGGCGCCAGCCGCACGACTGTATCTCGTATCTCTTTCTAACTTATAGCAATACTCTCTAGCATGTCCTTTTCTGTTACAATAGGTACATTTAACTTTCTTCTTCCGATATCAGATTTCTGTCTAGCCACAGAGACAGATTCAGGTTTGTGAGTTTTCCTGGAAAAGGTACGAGAAGTTACATAGCAGGTACATCAGAGGCCCCAAAGAGCAGCTGATTTAGGTTGCCAACTTCTAGGACAATTTTTAGTTACCTTGTTTCTTTGTGTTTTAGTACGTACAAGTTTGTGAGAAATCTCGTAATTGTCTGCTAATGCTGCAGTTTCCAGAATATCTGAGGTAGTATGATCGATCAATATTCTTTTATGTCAGCAGGCCCTACAGTTGTTAAACTCTTCGTGTAGTAACAACTGAACAAGACTGTCGTAGTTGTTACCCTTGGCAGACCTACACCACCTCCCGAAATGCAACTTTTTCTCACGAGCAAACTCTACACATAGTTTTATCTTGTCGTCGTTGAAACAACGAAATGCTCTTTGATAACTTACAGGTAACAAGTTATACGTCTCTAGAATTGTTTGTTTGACAACGTCATAACTAATGTACTTGGCAAATGGCAAAGCTGCAGTACAGGTTTGAGCTCTTCCCGTCAAAGCAGTATGCAACAATGTTGCCCAGTGCTTAAAGTGCCATTCATAGCACGTGCCTGGTTCTCAAACACATCAAAATATGTGTCTAAGTCACTTTCAAAAAACTAGGAACCATAGATGCAGCTTTCGCACATTAAATGTGTCCTGTGATCTATCAGTCTGTTGTCTTCCCAGACGAACATTTTCTCTTTGGAAATCTTCATTCATTTTCCTCTGTGCCTCTATTTGTGCAGTCTGCAACATAATGAGGCGTTCAAACCTCTCAAAATGTTCCTGAGAGATAGGACCAGTGGGTAATGGAGAAGTAGGGAAATTAAAAGGGTCTGGACGGTCCTTAGGGCGGACACTTGGTCCAGCCGTCTCTAGAGAGTCTAGATCTGGTCTAGGATAAGTAGATACAAAGGGTATCATACACGTACTATATTAGGCTGTGTCTACCAGCTATACTCTGTACTAAATGTGTCAGTGAGGGAAGGCGTGAGCGAGAACTGAGCTACACTAGGCTCGGACACTAGGCTCACTTCTGCCTTTGTTTTCTCTTTCTTCTTCATCAAATAGTCATACTTCCAATTGTGACACTAGGCTTTCAGAATCTAAAATCATAATCAGACATCTCTGTATGAGCAGGAAACAATATAATTTAATTAACGCTCTGACAGTTTCTGCTGTGTTAATTCCTGTTATACGTCCCCACCGAATATTGGCTACTCGCCAACACGTCTGAAGTTTTAAATGTACTTAACTCAGACAAAGTCAGAGTATCAATTAACTGTTTCACTTTGCATACAAACACGAAAATAATTGTACTACGGAGAGATGATTTTGGAAACTAAAATCCTAATAGGAATTTAGTGTTAGTTGTTTTAGAGCTAGAACTCATAAAAAAGTAATTTTCCCTCTCCTTGGATCAAGAGACTCAGTCAGGTACATACATCCACCTGGTATGTTGTACAAGACTAAACTCAAAGTCTTCAAATTTGGAAAGTACTCAAAGGTTTGATCATAGAAGTTTCAAGTATGCCAAACTGACAATTTCTCCAACACCTTGGATCAAGGCATCCCGGACAGGCCCCCCTTTGTTACAAAAAACGCGATTCTAAAAGCTTAGAGATCTCCAGGAAAACTAGAAAAGGGCTGCCCTCTAGCATCCAGCCTGGATACTGTGTTTTCGTAACAAGTAGTCAGTATCCTTGTCCAATTATCCTTTAAAAAATTCATTAAGATTCAATAGTGCTTCAGGATTACAACGGGTAGGCTACTAACTAAGAAATTAAAATTAATAAAATTATTAATCATTAATGTCTAGAGGTAATTATAAAATTTAAAATTAAACAGCAACAAAATAAAATAAATCTCCGAGTTATATTATTGTGCTGAAAGCACATATCACATTTTAATCTAAGTACCGTCTGGTACATTAACATTTAATAAGATATTACAAATAGTACAAGTAAGTGGTATGTGTTAAGTGCTCAAAGTAGTTCACTATGTCTCACGACTCGACTAGACTTAAAACAAGTGACTGACAAAGTCCTCACATAAACTAACTTCTGACTGACTGGCAACCAAAACACCCTGCTTGAACAATGAAAAGATGCTAAAGCCCAATAGCCAAATAACAAGCGACTGCGACACAGCCAGGATCAAGGAGATAATATAACGACACTAAGTAGGACCATCAGCAGATCCTCCACAAAGTTAAAAAAACTCCCATACTACTGAAACTAAGTTCAGCATAGGAAAAACCCGACGGTGACAATACACCCGAAACCAGTACAAAATTAGGGCAGAAGCTATAGCTAAGGACCTGAGGGTGTTTTAGAGTGTCTAAGCGACACCAACCTCAGTACAACGTCGAAAATCACTAAGTCTATACAAGTTCTGTGAACAGAGTTCACAGAAACTAACAAGAATAATGAGACAGACAATCTGTCCAACCACCAAGCGATCTAGAGCAGACTGAATACTTCACGAGAGGTGAGGCCCCCCCCCTCGATCACGTGAAGCCCCGTGGACAGCACAGCTCAGAAGTCGGCATAAACGAGCGACAAGCGATAATTACAGTAGTTTGACAAACAAGACTTTAACTGAGCACATAATTTTGACATCTTAACAACATAAAATCAAATAAGAAAAATAAAGCAATATATTTACGATTTAGCTATTAAACGCAAATATAAACAATATAAAATTATATGAAAAGATAATATACATTATATATATACATAATAATCATTGTAACCCATTCAGGGGTAACAATGAGTAACAATGTAGAAATAACACGAGGAACCCTTGAGTAGAAATGTAGAAAGTTTGTGTTAACCCAGCAACTAATTAATTCAAACCATACCACAGATAGGGATAGAGCTCGCGGTCAGAGAGTTGTAAGACTGACGCCTTAGCCACTGGGCCAGTTGACTACAATGAGATTCATCCAACTAGGTATATTTATACACCATAGGAAGGTTAGCATAGGCACCTCTGTGACCACAAATGCAAGTTTTTACAGACGAATGTTATTGTAGCCAGCTGGCCCAGTGACTAACCCGTCGGTCTGGAGGTTTATGACCGCGGGTTCTATGCCCACCCGTGGTGTGGTTTGTTTGCAATCGTGTCATTACGATTTCATGACTCATGATAACAGCTTTGAGGGGACTTTGAGGGGCGACGCTGGCGGGACTTCTGTAAAAACTTGCATTTGTAGTCACAGAGGTGCCTATGCTAACCATCCTATGGTGTATAAATATACCTAGTTGGATGAATCAAATTGTAGCCAGCTGGCAATGTGGCTAACGCGTCTATCTGGAGTTTTATGACTCTCTGACCACGGGTTCTATCCCCGCCCTCAGTATGATTTGTTTGTATTACGATTTCTGGCGTAAATAATTCAAGGTAATTTTCCTTAAGAAATTCAAGCTAGTTAGAAAATTGTCTTGACTTTATATTCACATACAATGTAGATCTGGTAAATAAAGGAGCACCTTGCCAGACTCTCAGCTGAGTCAGTCAATGCTCTTAATGGAATATAATATCTTAACATTTTAAAAAACAAATATTTAAAAATTTCTGGAGAGATTTACAAATAAAACAGTGAATGTTACCTCGACTAAATTCTCCTAGTATTACAACCTCCGCATCAGTATTTTCTTATATTCTCCTGAACTTTGATATCCATAAAAATTAATATTTTAAAACGGATAGTAGGCGGCGTTTTGTTGGCGTTGTTACTCCCATGATAATAGTTTTTTATATTGTTAATTAGAATGAAATAATTATTTTTACAGTTTCTTTACATATGACTTATTTGGCTAAACAATTGTGGATCTATTATTCAAGAATCAAAACTCTCACTAAGGAAAACATACATTAACACACACACACACACACACACACACACACACACACACACACACACACACACACACACATACACACACACACACACACACACACACACACACACACACACACACACACACACACACACACACACATGAGGGTCCAGGAACTTTAACTTGTACTTTGCAACTACATATAGGTGAGTATACACACACGCGCGTGCGCGCAAAGCACACTTGATAAAGGTGATATTACATGCGAAAGGCCGCTCAGTGTAAGTGACCACACAGTTATGAGTTTTGAATTCCGTGTGGAAGTAACAGTAGAGAGAGAAGCAGCATGGAAAGGATGTGAGAAGTGAAAATTCTAAAAAGGGAAAGAAACAGTCATGAGGCAAATCCTGAATAAGTTGTGGGAAATAGAACTAGAGGGTAAAGCAAGGAATGAGATGATGAAGTACGTGGACGGAAAATGCAGAGAGGCAGTGGGAAAAATGATACCCAGTAATAAAAAGTATCAATGAAAAGAACAGAGTGAGCCAAATGGTTTACCTAGAGATGTAGAAAGACCAAAGCAAAATGTATTAAAACATGGAAAAATATAGAAGGCAAAGAACTTATGAAAACAAGAAATTAAGCCGATGAGGCAGAGACTCATCGGCAATTTGAGAATAAAATAGGATTGAAAGCAAAATTCGACCCAATTGTTATATAGCCATATGATAAGGAAGACAACAGTAAAGAACCAGACTGAAGAAGGAAAGAGGGACGTTCGTGAGGAATGGGCGGGAAGTCTGTAAGGTTCTCGGCAAGAGATTTAGGGAAGTCTTCTCAGCGGAATTATGATGGAAACCAGCAAACCAAAGTGGAAGAATACACCAGCGAGCGTTGGACACAATACATACAGCTGGGGAGGAGGGGGGGGCAGATAATATCTAGCAACACTCTTCCTCAATTCAGGACACCTGCTGGAGATGAGAATGACAACAAATGTAGACCAATTTTAAAGGAAATAGAAAAACCGGTACAGACCATTGTTACTGTAATGTTATGGATAAAATTATCTGGAAACTAGTGGTGAAACACCTTAAAAAGAGTTAGTTTATAAACGACAGTACGGTTTTAGGGATGTTAAATGCTATGTCAGTTCTGAAGAAGTAAGAAGAGAGAGAGAATGAGAGAAAGAGAGATAGATAGATAGATAGATAGATAGACAGAGAGAGAGAGAGAGAGAGAGAGAGACAGACAGACAGACAGAGAGATGGGAAGATTGCATCTTCTTGGACTGTAGGAAGGCTTTTGAAATGTGGAACCAGTTAGGAGATATTATGCAGTATATTGGTGAATAATATGTAAAAAAAATATCTCCATATATAATGTCAGGTTTCAGGATTGTTTCTGTAACCGGATGCATATTATTCCTGGTCGGTCAGAGTGGCCAGAGTGTGTGTGTCAGTTTGTGGGGCGCAGCACCTGCAGCAAGATGTCCTAAGACATCATGGTTTGGTTTTCGTAGGATTTTTTTTTTGTATGTTTATACCATGGGTTATTGTATTGTTTTAAAATGCTCTCATTTTTAACCTGTAAGGCCCTAGTGTGCAGAGGCCTGTTTAAGTTTTGGCAGAGTACTTGTGTTAAAACCCTTTTATTCATTTCAAGTAGACTGTTTCTACTTGTTTATTTTCACAATGGTATACTTTTACATGTTATTTTTGCTATTTCACGTAATATTATATTCAGGAGTAATTCCATTAGTAGCTAAAATGGATTTACTCGACTTTATAATATTATCTGGTCGTATTACTTAGCTTTGTATATAGGTAGGTTGTTTAATTAGTGTCAACTGCTGGTGCGACCTGGCCAAGCACCAGTAGGTGTTTTGAGCTGCTCAACCCTGCTCAGACAGAGACAACGTGGGCTGGTAAAGCCTCACTGAGTTCTGTTCATACCTTCCTCTGGACCAGGAATGGTCTAGTGGAGTATCCACCTCTAAAACAACCATTCGCCTCCCTAGAAAATCCCAGGAATTTTCGGGAACTCATTGCTAAGACTTATCTTGGTTGGAGAAGGCTGTTAAGAAGCTCTTAGAGAAAGTGAAGCCAAGTGAGCAAGCCTCTGTAGTGTAAGAGGACTTATTGTAAAGTGAACCCTATTATAAGAAATCTATTAATGTGTTCGAGTTTTTAGGCAACGCCTGTGCATGTACATATACTAATATTTCGTGACTCACTCAGAGCCATTTGTAAATACTTGACCTATTACTGTGATGTTTTAATGAGAAATGGGAGAAGTATTCTACTTGTAGCGCAAAATATGAGAAGGTGGATTTAAGTGATTATTATAATTATTAATAAATTAAATAAAAATAAGAAAATTCCTTTTCCTCTCCAAGTGAAAACCCTTAGACGTACTAAGGTTGTTATTTTGTTACGAAAAGCACTATAACCCAGGGACCAACTGACTATGTTCGTAACAACTTGTGTGGTGTTTTTGCCTGCTGGTAGACAGACCAGCAGAAGGGAGGGGGGTCATGGAGCCTCCCTGTTTTTAAATTATTAAATGTTTATATATTTTGTTTTACTTACTAGTAGCAGTGTGCTAGTGAGGTAATGTGAGTACTGGGTAAAGGTAAACTGGAGTGTGGTGATGCTGGGATGTAGCAGAATAGGTTGGATGTTGTGTACTATTAATATTATGGTATAGGGGAATTTTTGTGTCCTTCCTCATAATACATTGACCATTTAAATTAATGCTTGATAATTTATATGAAGGTACAAGCTGGCCCTAGAGTGATTTCTCTTTTTATTTTCAAAAAATTTAAATGCTGCTATACTAGGCAGATCGTTTACCCTTTAGGAGCCAGGACTTTTATTTACGTTAGGCGGTCAAAAAAGGCGTAACATGGTGGTCTGCATGGAAGAATTATCAAGTTTAGAATGATAATTCACATTTGAAATCTGAAGAGTCAATATTCAAAGTAAAGATTAAATATTAATAGTAACAACTTTTTTCAGGTGTAATTAATACTAATTAATACAACTATTGCATCTGTGTGTTTTGCTCATAGGTACATTAATTTCTACTGTAATTAGCAAGACTTTTGTGCTATTATTTCTCAGATGTTTGTCAACAGAACAGATTCTAGTGCCTCTAAATGTGCTACAGACCACTGAATTGTATCGAAGTATTTTTCAAAAGCCAAAACTATTTTCATCACCACGAAAAATCTTTAGGCCTATCACGATGCATATCATGATGTATAGTGCCATAATGTGAATAAAAATGAAAATTTTCACAGGCGGTCCAGTAATTCTTGAAAAGAAATAAAGGCCTCTCACCGATTGGATATGTTTTCGCTGAAGCTTTGTCAGGAAGAAGTTCACACACAGTAGTGTAGTGTGCCACCTTCATAACACACAGTAGTGTTGTGTGCCACCTTCATAACACACAGTAGTGTTGTGTGCCACCTTCATAACACACAGTAGTGTTGTGTGCCACCTTCATAACACACAGTAGTGTTGTATGCCACCTTCATCACACACAGTAGTGTAGTGTGCCACCTTCATAACACACAGTAGTGTTGTGTGCCACCTTCATCACACAAAGTAGTGTTGTGTGCCACCTTCATCACACACCGTAGTGTTATGTGCCACCTTCATCACACACAGTAGTGTTATGTGCCACATTCATCACACACAGTAGTGTTGTGTGCCACCTTCATCACACACCGTAGTGTTATGTG
>NW_026468954.1:0-13102 GCF_026875155.1 Cherax quadricarinatus | reverse complement strand
AAGGGATCCAGGGTTCAGGGAGGTGACCTAGTAGCGACAGTAAAAGGGCGGGGCCAGGAGCTTGGGCTCGACCCCTGCAACCTCAACTAGGTGAGTACAACTAGGTGAGTACAACTAGGTGAGTATACACACACACACACACACACAGGAAGGAAATGAAAAAGGAGAGCAGAATAACCAGGATCAAATGGAAGGACAAGCGCACCCCCCAGAAACACCTGCAGAAGGACTCAGCCACGACACCCCCAAGGCAACTGAACAATCCAAACCAACCATCACACACCGATCCCTCTGTTTCCACCCCCCGCACCACAGTTACAGTATTAGAACAGAAGTTGAAGGTTTGGTACACAAATGCAGATGGATTTAAAGAATAAACATGAGGAATGGCAAGAAAGAATCAATGAGAAGTCCCCAGACATCATAGCAGTTACAGAAACAAAACTCATGGAGACAATAACAGATGCAATCTTCCCACCAGGATACCAGATCATGAGGAAAGATAGAAGGGGCAGGGGGGGAGGTGGGGTTGCTCTTCTCGTAAAAAACAGATGGAAATTCGAGAAAATGGAAGTAATAGATGAGACGGGAGAAAGAGACTAAATAGCAGGTACACTTCAGTCGGGGGAACACAAAGTGGTCATTGCAGTGATGTATAATCCACACAGAACTGCAGGAGGCCAAGAGAGGAATATGAAGAGAGCAACAGAGCAATGGTGGACACACTTGCTGAGGTGGCAAGAAGAGCTCACTCCAGCAGAGCAAAGTTGCTGGTTATGGGGATTTCAACCACAGGGAGATTGACTGGGAAAACCTGGAGGCCACATGGGGGTCCCGAAAACATGGAGAGCCAGGATGTTGGACGTGGTGCTGGAAAACCTCAGTGCACCAACATGTTAAGGACACTACCAGAGTGAGAGGGGAGGATGAACCAGCAAGATTGGACCTTGTGTTCACCCTTGGCAGCTCAGACATTGAGGACATCAAGTATGAGAGTCCCCTAGGAGCTAGCGACCACGTGGTTCTGTGCTTTGAATACATAGTAGAGCTGCAAGTGGAGAGAATAACAGGAGTAGAATGGGAAAAACCTGACTATAAAAGAGGGGACTACATAGGGTTGAAGAACTTCCTGCGGGAGGTCCAGTGGGACAGAGAACTGGCAGGAGAGCCAGTAAATGAAATGATGGATATGTAGCAACAAAATGCAAGGAGGCAGTGGAAAGGTTCATTCCCAAGGGCAATAGTAACAACGGGAAGACCAGAACAAGCCCCTGGTTCACCCGACGGTTGTAAGGAGGCAAAAACAAAGTGCAATAGAGAATGGAAAAAGTACAGAAGGCAGAGAACACACGAAAATAGGGAGATCAGTCGCAGAGCCAGGAATGAGTACGCACAGGTAAGGAGGGAGGCCCAGCGGACAGTATGAAAATGACATAGCATCGAGAATCAAGACTGACCCGAAACTGTTGTATAGCCAATCAGGAGGAAGACAACAGTCAAAGACCAGGTGATCAGATTAAGGACAGAAGGTGGAGAACTCACAAGAAATGATCAGGAGGTTGTGAGGAGCTGAATAGGAGATTTAAGGAAGTTTTTACAGTAGAGACAGGAAGGGCTGTGGGAAGACAGAACAGAAGGGAACATCAAGAGGGAATATACCAATAAGTGTTGGATGACATACGAACAACTGAGGAGGAGGTGAAGAAGCTCTTAAGTGACCTTGACACCTCAAAGGCGATGGGACCGGACAACATCTCCCCATGGGTCCTTAGAGAAGGAGCAGAGATGCTGTGTGTGCCTCTAACCACAATCTTCAACACATCCCTTGAAACTGGGCAACTACCTGAGAAATGGAAGGACAGCTAATGTAGTCCCCATGTTTAAGAAAGGAAACAGAAACGAGGCACTAAACTATAGACCTGTGTCTCTGACATGTATCGTGTGCAAAATCATGGAGAAGATTATCAGGAGGAGAGTGGTCGAACACCTGGAAAGGAACAAGATTATAAATGAAAACCAGCATGGGTTCATGGAAGGCAAATCTTGTATCACAAACCTCCTGGAGTTTTATGAACAGGTAACAGAAGTAAGACACGAGAGAGAGGGTTGGGTAGATTGCGTTTTCCTAGACTGCAGGAAGGCCTTTGACACAGTTCCCCACAAGAGATTAGTGCAGAAGCTGGAGGATCAGGCACACGTAAAAGGAAGGGCACTGCAATAGATAAGGGAATACCTGACAGGGAGGCAGCAACGAGTCATGGTACGTGAAGAAGTATCACAGTGGGCGCCTGTTACGAGCGGGGTCCCACAGGGGTCAGTTCTAGGACCAGTGCTATTTTTGATATATGTGAACGACATGATGGAAGGAATAGACTCTGAAGTGTCCCTGTTCGCAGATGACGTGAAGTTGATGAGAAGAATTAAATCGGACGAGGATGAGGGCAGGACTGCAAAGAGACCTGGAGAGGCTGGACATGTGGTCCAGTAACTGGCTTCTCGAATTCAATCCAGCCAAATGCAAAGTCATGAAGATTGGGGAGGGGCAAAGAAGACCGCAGACAGAGTATAGGCTAGGTGGACAAAGACTACAGACTCACTCAGGGAGAAAGACCTTGGGGTGACCATAACACCGAGCACATCACCGGAGGCACACATCAACTAAATAACCGCTGCAGCATACGGGCGCCTGGTAAACCTGAGAATAGCGTTCCGATACCTTAATAAGGAATCGTTCAAGACACTGTACACTGTGTATGTTAGGCCCATACTGGAGTATGCAGCACCAGTCTGGAACCCACACCTGGTCAAGCACGTCAAGAAGTTAGAGAAAGTACAAAGGTTGCAACAAGGCAAGTCCCAGAGCTCAAGGGAATGTCGTACGAGGAAAGGTTAAGGGAAATCGGACTGACGACACTGGAGGACAGAAGGGTCAGGGGAGACATGATAACGACATACAAGATACTGCGGGGAATAGACAAGGTGGACAGAGATAGGATGTTCCAGAGAGGGGACACAGGGACAAGGGGTCACAAACTGGAAGCTGAAGACTCAGACGAGTCACAGGACGTTAGGAAGTATTTCTTCAGTCATAGAGTTGTCAGCAAGTGGAATAGCCTAGCAAGTGAAGTAGTGGAGGCAGGAACCATACATAGTTTTAAGAAGAGGTATGACAAAGCTCAGGAAGCAGAGAGAGAGAGGATCCAGTAGCGATCAGTGAAGAGGCGGGGCCAGGAGCTGAGTCTCGACCCCTGCAACCACAATTAGGTGAGTACAATTAGGTGAGTACACACACACACACACTCACACCCTGGGCTAGTCCCAATAACAATATTGCGACTAGCCGAGGATTCGAACCCATGCCGTTTTGGTCCGCCCCATGGTGACCAAAAACACACATGACGCTCTAACCCACAGGACCACGCAATCCTACAAGAATCACGCACCCAGCAGAGCTAGGTGTTTTACCGTGATCGAGGACATACGGTGGTTGGGGTGCCTCTGAGCCAATTTCATTCTACTCCCGTTTGGTGTACTAGCCTCCATGAGCAGTATTTTATATCACTGTAACCATGGTATGTGTCGAGGTATCAGAGTGGGCGCCTGTGACTAACGGGGTTCCACAAGGGTCAATCCTATGACCGGTGCTGTTTCTGGTATACGAGACAAAACTGGTCTTATTTGCCTGAAATGCTCTGCATAACAAGTGGCTTTCTATATAGTAGTATGACATTGATGTCAGTTAGGCCTGTATACCTTGTGCATGTACTTGTAGCAAATGAAGATATTATTATTATTATTATTATTATTATTATTATTATTATTATTATTATTATTATGACATAACGGAAGGGATAGACTTTGAAGTGTCCCTGTTTGCAGATGATATAAAGCTAATGAGAAGAATTGAATCGGATGAGGATCAGGCAGGACTACAAAAGGGAACTGGACAGGCTGCAAGCTTGTTGAAGGAACTGGAGTTTCAGACCCCCAAGTGAAAATTCATGAAGATCAGGGAAGGGCAAAAAAGATCGCAGACAGAATACAGGAAAAAGACTGCAAACCTCTCTCAACCAACAACTGCTGCAGCATGTGGGCGCCTGGGAAACCTAAGAATTGCATTCCGACACCTCAGTAAGGAATCGTTTAAAACTCTATACACCGTGTAAGTCAGGCCCACACTGAAGTATGCAACACCAGTTTGGAACCACACCTGGTCCAGCACGTCAAGAAAATAGAGAAAGTGCAAAGGTTCAGAACAAGACTAGTCCAGAAGCTAAGGGGCATGTCCTACGAGGAAAGGTGAAGGGAAATCGACCTGACGACACTGGAGAGTATGAAGGATAGGGAGGATATTATAGCTACATATAAAATACTGAGAGGAATTGACGAGGTGGATAGGAACAGGTTGTTTCAAAGATGTGACACAGCAATAATTGGTCACAATTTTAAGTCGAAGACTTAAATGAGCAACAGATATCTTAGGAAGTATTTTTCTTAGTCATAGAGGCAGAGGTGTCAGAAGTGGAATAGTCTGGAAAACGTAGTTGATAGCAGGATCAATACATACCTTTAAGAGAGGTATGATGAAGTCATGGAGCAGGGAGACCAGTGAAGACGTCTGGCTAGGAGCTGTGACTCGACCCCTGAAACCACAATTAGGTGGAGTATACACCAACACACACACACACACACACACACACACACACACACACACACACACACACACCTGGTGAGCGAAATCACAATCTCATATTTCTGCGTGAATTATCCACGAAGATATTTCCAGCAAGAAGCATAACAATTCTTGTTCTTGTTCAGACCAGAGCTTTGGTAAATGGGGAAGGAAGAAGGATGGGTAAGGATGGAAATATTGGAAAAGGTGGGAGGGGGGTGAGAGGTAGGATATAAAGGTAATGGCCCAACCACTTTGGTGCAAATTATAAAAAGTGTACGTGAAATGATAATATATTTATTAAGGGTATAAGACTAACCCATCAGAGTCACCCTAGACATATAACAGATATATAAGTACATGACTCTGAATTGTAGTAATTATACAAGTTGCAATTTTTGTTTTTTGTTTTTGCGATTGCACAACGGATATTTATGCGACAATGAAGGCAATAATTTTCTGGCCAGTGTATTAATTCGTGACAATGGCATCTTACAGGTGGTGTCCAGCCATAGTAAATAGCATAATTTTACATTAGAAAGTTATATAAGATGTCTCCCTAATTGGGGGCGATGATTTTCTCAGTTATACATAGAAGGGTTCTGGTGGTACCCAATCCTCTTCATCAGGGAGGTTGCTCAATATCATGGTCGTGGGTAATATCTTTATGTATAAAGCGACGGACCCTTTGTGGGAGAGTCATTCGTTGAGTCCTGTGAGGAGGAGTATTGATGGTATAATCCGTGGTATTTACCACTTGTATAGGATGTCTCTATCTGGCATGTATAGTTCTTGCATTGTATAAAGTTGTTTCTTTTTTAGGGTGTCAAGGCGTACATTTATGGCAGTAATATCTTGTTGTATGTGTAAATCTGCCATTTTAACTCTGTCTCTCCTCCTGGTATCGGTGATGAAGCGAAGAGCTCTATTCTGGACCCTTTGTAACCGGAGCAAGTTGGTCTTTGTTGTTAATGACATTGGGACACAAGGGTATTCGAGTATTGGTCTTATTATCATTTTATACAGATGTTTTTTGACATGTTGAGGGGCTTGATTGAATCGAAAGAGTCTGCTAAGACCGGCTTTGGCTATGTTGATCTTTTTAGTTACATGAGATGTATGAATGGAGCAGCTGTCGATTTCATATCCCAAAATCTTGTTAGGGTTTCTAATGGCTACAGGTGTACCTCTGATGGAGATACCTCCTTTATCTCCAATTGTTGATGCAAAACATCCTATCGTGCTAACAAGGACCTTGTCAGGATTAGTTGTAATTCTCCATTTCTTTTCCCAATTAGATGTTCGACAAAGTTCAATATTCATTTTCTCTATGACTCTCTCATACTTGTATTTTCCTGTTACGGAGTGATGAGACGACATGAATAACATCATCTGCAAACTGTGTCACAATTGTGTCATTAAACTCTGGTTGAGGAAGGTCATTCACATAAATGTTGAACAGGAGTGGACTGAGACAAGATCCTTGCGGGACACCAGCTGTCGGTATAAAAGGCTCTGTCGACCTGCCATGAAAGGTGGGAATGATTTTTCTTTAAGTTAAGAAATTATATATTAATCTGAGAAAAGTCCAGTTATGGTCTGGTAGGTCAATGAGTTTGTATATAAGACCATCATGCCATAAGCTATCAAAAGCTTTATGAACATCTCTGGTGGCAATTAAGGCAAGATTGCCCTCATGTTTTAGACTTGCTACAGTATCGAAAATTATATTTATTGCATGATTGGTACCTCTATGTGTTCTAAAGCCAAATTGTTTTTCAGTAAACAAGTGATTAAACTCCATATAGTAGTTCAATCTGTTGGAAATGACTTTCTCAAGAACTTTTCCAGTGACTTCAAGTAAAGATATAGGTCTATAGTTCCCAGGTTGGTGGATGTCTTTATTGGGCTTACCAAGAAAGATCATCTTAGCAGTCTTAAAAACCACTGGAAAATGTCCTGAGGCCAAGATGGCATTAAAGATATTTACCAAAGACTGTTTACAATTTCTAGGTAGGTACTTTATTTGTTTCATTGTTATTCTAGAGAGGCCAGGGGCTCTATTTCTCATTCGTCCAATAACCTGATTTATCTTATAGTAATGTAATAGGTCTAGATAGCGGGTGGGTATCTTCGAGAGTTGACGTATCGATGGAAGTGTGGTGGTTGTAGATCATCCAAGTTCTCATCTCCTCCATTCATTACAACTGATAATGATTATTGTTAAATTGAACAGCTGTTATTATTGGAGAAGAACTTTCTCCATACATCACCATCACAATTAGCCTGGTTCTTGTGGATCGTCAAGTTTAATTTAAAATCTTCATCATCCTCATCAGTGAAGGTATGAACTAGGTAGTTAGGCAGCCTTTTGCTTATGCCCTAAAAGTTGTCGGATCTTATCTCCAAAATTTTTGCTCGGTTCACGTTTTTATACTGATTAGCTTGAAGAACTAGAAATTTCCGTATGTCCCGTTTGTGATGACTAATATGTTAATTAATTCTTGGCCTTAATCGGTGCAGTGTAGCTACTGGTGGTTGTCGCATTTGAAGATGCCTTCGGACATTCTGCTGATTTATTTCTTTAAAATTGTCTCTAATTTCCCTAGTAGGTTTTATATGTTGGTATATCTTTGTGGAAGCTAATTGAAAGTTGCAATTAGTAGCTTCAATTATTTCGATTATGCAGGGACCTGATTGCATCATTCAATTGCATTGGAAGGTAGATTTTCCATGACACAATTTCATCTTCACCCAGATATGCCCTGAAGGGGTCAAATCCTAGGGGTGTTAAGTGGGTTTAGGAGTTACAGGTATTCTAAATGGAGAAGGTAGTTTGTAGTTGTATTCTATAACAGGGATATGGTCAGATCCTTACATTTCCACCAGGAGATATACGACATGTAGATGTCACAAGTCCTGTTTGTCACTACTATATCAGGTTGTCCCTGGAGATGAGGTCCAATGTACGATTTAAAGAATGGGTCTTGAAATGACAAGTTTCTAGCTGTCATGATATTAAAGAGTTGTTTTCTATTTAAGTCACCCAGTGGAATACCATTTCAACGTTAAGAGGCAGTGTGATGAGCATTAAATCTCCGCTAGAATTGTTGGAATATTCCTGCTTAAATTCCTATGTAGAGATTGACTCTATATATGGTTGTTCTCGGGCGGGAAAATATCCAGTTATATCGCTAGTTGTCCATGAGACGTTGTCATATCTAGTGCAGAATGTTATCTCATCCACATGATATTTTTAAATGTATAGCTATTTTAACTAAATGGCTACACCAACTAAATGGTCCCTCTCGATTTCTCCACAGTAGGAGTAACACGTTAATTTAATATGTTGACAACTCTTGCAGCTGTCTCATTCAAAAGTATAAACATCAGGGATTGTAGTTTGTAGTTCAACCTCAAGAGAAGGTAACGGTTATTAAAGAATGTTGAACATTAAGTTGGAAATTTGTAATCCCCATTATTGCTTTTTCTTCGCTGGTACTGCGGTCTGAACGCCTGCCAGTAATGTCACGCTGTTGTATCCAACCACTATCCCTGCTGCGACTCGTCAAGGGGAGGAGGGAAACTTTTGCGTAGGTGCTTGTGTATTAAAATGCCATCATTCTTCACTAGAGGTTAGTAATTGTAACAGACTCATTTGATCGTTAGAGTCATCATCTGAAAACTGAGGTGTGTTATTCCATTACAGGAAGCAGCAGGTCGTGAGAGGTAATGGGAGACTGTGGAGGTCAAGGGAAAAAAAAAAGGTTAAGGGGGCAGGCAGGTGAGTTACCTGGGGAAGTTCTGTTCAACCAGGAGCGCTTCAATAGCGGGGAGAGTAGGCACCCATTTTCTGGGGGGGACATTGTTATGTTCAGGTGTTGACTTATGGGATTGAGGGGAGGAGTTGACAACCTGGGTTTTGCGATGGTGTGCGGGCTGATCCCTGAGCCGGGATGACTTAGGCTTTATTTTTAGATGTGAGTAGGGAACATACTTCTTGTTATGAGAAGGATGGGTCATATATAGGCCTTCATATTTTCTGGGATAGTGATGGGAGTGATCCCATTAGCCATTATCGATCATTTAAGACCTGAGAGAACAGAGTTGAATGTCCCACCTGCTATGTCTTTGGCCATCATGTACATTAGTTGTGCTTCGGGTCAGTATCCCGGCTGTGGATACCTGAGGACATGGAAGATGAGACTGAAGTTGTTGTTGCGTTTGTATATGGATGTAAGCTGAGGGTTAGATTGGGGCGCTCCAAGAGGGGGCAGATTTCCAAACATTGGAACCATTGGTAGAGACCTGAGGCAGTCCCACTTGATCAGCAGAGTGGGGAAGGAAGTTGGGACATCGTGGACGGTGCCTGGGAAGTGGTCTTTTAGCAGTGGTAGTTTCTTGGGCTTCAAGAATTTTCTGCATTCCTTTTTCCTTTCAGGACAAATAGCAGAAACAGCAATGATGTTTTCCATTGCAGGAGGACCACATTTGAGGTGTATTTTTTTGGTACAATCTCTATAGAATCGGGCAGAGAAATGCTACAAGTCTGCCTTGAGTACTGCAGTTGTTGGTGTTATGTCCAAAGGCATAACACTTGAAATACATTGTGTCACACTGACAAATCGTTCAAGGAGAGATTTGGTCAGGTGTATTAACAATTCATAATGTTAAACTGTTAAGTTGTGTGCAGTAATGTATCGACAACAGTTGAGCTGCATCGTTTTTCCATAATATTCAGTATCTTTCCAAGTGCACCATGACATGCACAGGTTGAAGCAGCAGTCTGAAAAGAAACTACTGTCGATTTAATTCATCAGACTGCCACACAGGAGGTAGTGCATGCATGCTAATGTGAGGCATTGAGAGGTGTGAGCATGGCGCTGACACATCTAAAGCCGTCGTTCATGTCTTGTTAAAGAGTTAACAAGTTAACAACATATAATGAAGCGATCTGAGCTCATTCATGTCCTTCACGGTTTAATAAATGAATGACTTTTATAATCAATTAGGAGCTCTCAAGTTTACATGAGTTATCGGTTGTTTATATTGTATTTTTTATGACTGAATTGTTTTTGGTTCATTCTGTGAGGTTGTTGTAGTCTGGTATACTGACGACTCAGGCTTACTGGAGTCACCTGAAGGTCGTTACGAGGGTCAACACCTGCCGCTGACCGGTACCTCGACCAGGCCACCCGGTCCATCAGTGCCTGATCAACTAGATTAGCCGCATGTGATCCAGCGTGCGAACCCGACTGATCGGTCACTGACTTTAAGGTATTTAAACCATGTTTTTCCTCTTGCCAAACAGCCAGGGCTATAATGGTTTATTTCTTTATGTATGATAAGAGGCAATAGAACAGTTTTGAGCCCCAGACCCATCTACTCTTTGTGCACTCATGGCACCCCTTGCATTTTTACCTGGGTGAATGTTTGCAACGTCTGCCTAGTATTTTTTTCCGTAGGGACGGGATTTCATGTGTGCAAATATGGGAGCAGTGCTTTAAGGTTTCCAGGGTGTAATATATCTTACTCACCAGCGGTCAAGCGATCACAGGTGTAAAAAAGTAAATAAAACATTTAGAAGCGCAAAACCATGTGGATCATTCAGCTCAAGACGAGGTGGAGGTTGTTCCTCCGTCTGATGAGAAGGAGAGACGCACTCTTCCTGATTGTACTCAGCCTTAGCGCAGTGGTAAAGAGGCCGTGATCTAACTGCTGGGGTCCGGGGTTCGATCCCCAGCAAGCGGCGCCCCTTCCCCCCTCTACGATAAAAATATCCATAGGTATAGAGACTTCAAATGTTTGCAGGGAAGGTTAATCTGTAATTTCTCTAGATCTGTATATAATAATAATAATGATAATAATAATCTAATAATAATAATAATATTCTAGATCTGGAATATTCACCTGCCTTGAAAGGGACTGTTAGTTGGTTTTCCTACCATTTTCTCATTATACTAGTCAATAGTAATGCGACACTCAGGCTCACAATGAGGTCCAGGTTAGAATACGATGTGCCAACTAGGTATATTTCTACACATAGGAAGGTTTGCATAGCACCACTGTGACCACAAACTGCAAGTTTTTTACAGGACGAAATCTCCAGCTAGCGTCGGCCGTGACGAACTCTAGCTTCAAGTCCCCTCACTGCCGTCAACATGACTACGAAAAATCGTATAATGACACGATTGCAAACAAACCATACCCGGCCGGGATTGAACCGCTTTAGCGGGTTTCAATCCCATACGTAGGAGAAGAAACTTGAAGAACAGGAGAATGAGGTAATCAGTCCCTCAACCTTGAGTCGAGTGTTAAGTCAAACAATCTTGAATAGAAAAATACGGGCATCTGTGCGGAGAAGCAGCTTTAAATTATGACAGGAGAGGTGCAGCAGTCATAGGTGGTGTCGCATTTGTTCATGTGGAAGTAGGGTCCGTGCCCAAGAATTAGGCAAGCGAAGAATTCCTAAGTATTAAGATCCCAAGAAAGTGTCTGACAGGTTTGTAGATGGGATCGGTTCAGGAGAACCGACATGTGACGATGTTCTTCAAGTTTCTCCTAGTATGGACTGATTGAAGCCACTGTGTGGCGAAACGTTTCCTCAGTAAGATTACCAAGAGTTGCACTGTGTCTATTTATCAACAAGTCGGTTCTCTGAACCATTCATCTACAAGCACTGAGAATGTTATTAGATGTTTCCACAAACAGTTTCCACGGCAGTTCCCTTTCTTCTTCATCGTTTCTACTTTCCATTCGTCATTCTTGATGTCAACTTCGTTCCCTTCTGTCCAGCCATGATCAGTTTCCTTTCTTGGACCTGAGGATCAAAACAGGAGGATACTACGGAAATCTTCTTGTTTTCCTCGGTTCAGTCGCCGAATCTCTATCTTCGCCATCCTCAATTGTTCCTTAAGCTGTTGGTAATGTTGCTCGATGGAGGGCATCTTGCTTCAATTCTGTGAAAGAGCGCAAACAGGTCTTCACAGAGAAGGCCTGTTTCAGTGTTCTTCTCTGTATGCCTTTGTGTAGTATTAACTTCATTGAGTTACATTTTCCTTCTTTTTTCATCAAAGACTGCAAGAAAAAGAGCTCTTCTGATAATAATTCTCCACGACCAACACCACTCTGACAAAGTTATAATTCTTCCCAACAGCCAGGTTGCACTGAACGTTTCAAAAAGTACTTTCATAAGCTAACACCAGAGTCGCCTCGCATTCCAGCACTTCAATAAAGGATCTGACCAGGACAAAATCAAAGCACCACGAACCAGTCAAAGGCAGGGGTTTACACTATACCCTGAGGAGCTGCGACAAGATTTATGTAGGTGAAAACAGAAAGAAATCTCGACACCCGCCTCAATGAACACATTTACGCATGTATGAACGATAACTTGAACAACGCCTGTGTACAACACCGAAATTCCAATCATCTCATGAATTTTCGGGGACGCCCAATTAGTGATCAAAGAAAAAAAATTTCCGCAGATGAAAGTGCCTCGAATTAACAGTAACGCTGTTTCGAATACAATTAAACAAAACAAAGGCAGCTTCACCATCTCTGAAGTCTTAGCAAGAATCCTCCTGAAAACAGTAAACCCCTGCCATCACATAGTCTCTCCTGTTATACTAAAACAAAATACATTACAGAGAGTGAACACTGAAACAGACTGCCTCTATCCAGTCTATATTTTTCTAACCCATTTTTATGTTACCCCAAGTAATAGCTTTTATATCCTTTTACTCATGTACGAGTTAACTGCTCTACCATATTGTATTACTACTACTACTACAACTTATGTCACTACTACTACTACTACCACCACTAGTATTGCACCTCACTCTGAGCCTATATATACCTCTGTGTCCATGTACTCTTTGTAACGGCTTGACAAAGCTCTGGAGAGCGAAACGTTGCTACAATTTAAAAAGTCACATTAGTTACACTTGCGTCCTTTTACTTTACAAAATCAAGTGATTAGAAAGGAATGACATCCCTTTGCATAAAGCCAGAGAGGTGATCACACCCCCAAAATTGGATGTAAACAATTATGAAATATTTCCCTATATAGTTTAATCCACAGTAAAACCAAAAGTTTTAAGAAATGAAATTTTACATTGGAAGTAAAATGAATATTAATTCACCCAAAGGGAGAATAAGATAAGTAAAAACATAGTAGGAATGGGGAGATAAAGCAAATCTTCATAATCCTTCACTTTGCATAAGGGAGTGAAAACATAATTAAATGAAACATCAAGACTTAGTCTTAGAGGTAGGATGTGACAATAAATGTTTAATGAAGTCTTGACAATGATGAAGGAAAGGATGAGGAAAGACTTAAGAAGTGGAGGGAGAGAAATGATAGAGAGAAGAGGAACGCGAAGTTTGTAGTTTAAGGAAACCCATATAAAACGGCAAAAATTTAAAAAA
>NW_026468953.1:0-12209 GCF_026875155.1 Cherax quadricarinatus | reverse complement strand
GCCACCCCCCCAGTAAGAACATATTTAAGAATTTTAAACTGTAGGAAAGTAGTAGTATCGCTGGTTCGGGTGGTTAGATTCAATTTACTTATTAAGTGTCAGATGATGTCCTTTTGTCTATCCTACAGTTGTGCCTGTATGCTGCTTGTATGTCTCATGTTTTTTTTTTTAAATAGTTTCCTATAATAACGCAGCTGATCACTGAATAAAAATTTGTATAATGTAGAGAAAGCGTGCGAATATGAAAGTTAATAATATACGTGTCAGTCTGAGCCAGTCATGAATTCCTAAACACCAAGTCAAGTAATGCAGGTCACGAGAATCTCACATAGTATACAAGGGACTCACGTTTTACACTCCCAGTAGTCAAGATCCATCTACTACATCCATCAACCCTCCTTACCCCCCTCTTCCCTCCTCCTCCCCCTCTCTCTCTTTCTCTTTCTACGTTTGTCTTTCCTGTGTGAATCCGCTTCAAAGTAGTGTGCCTCCACTTCTCACATTTGTGTTGACCTGAAAATTCTGTGTGCACACTCTTCTCTCTTCTGCCTTGCTGCACTTCTGTGTATTTAGTGTATCTGCACTTGTCTCATTTATCTTGATTTCTCTATCTTCAAAACTTCCCCTCCGCTTATTAAAGTATCCTTCTATAGAAGGACACAATTTATCTCTGCAAAGTATCATGTACTTTGATCAAACTATCAGATACCTTGGTCAAACTATCAGATACCTTGGTCAAACTATCTGATACCTTGGTCAATCTGATACCTTGGTCAAACTATCTGATACCTTGGTCAAACTATCAGATACCTTGGTCAAACTATCTGATACCTTGGTCAATCTGATACCTGGTCAAACTATCTGTACCTTGGTCAAACTATCAGATACCTTGGTCAAACTATCAGATACCTTGGTCAATCTGATACCTTGGTCAATCTGATACCTTGGTCAAACTATCTGATACCTTGGTCAAACTATCAGATACCTTGGTCAAACTATCAGATACCTTGGTCAATCTGATACCTTGGTCAATCTGATACCTTGGTCAAAGTATCTGATACCTTGGTCAAACTATCTGATACCTTGGTCAAACTATCAGATACCTTGGTCAAACTATCAAATACCTTGGTCAAACTATCAGATACCTTGGTCAAACTATCAGATACCTTGCTCAAACTATCAGATACCTTGCTCAAACTATCAGATACCTTGCTCAAACTATCAGATACCTTGCTCAAACTATCAGATACCTTGCTCAACCCTCTCTTTCTTTGGCGGTTTTCGAGAGATTACCAACTCCCAGAGCCCGGCCCTGAGCCGGGCTTATCTGCTGCTGGCATTTCGCTGGTCCTCGTGTCCTTCACAGCCAGGTTGATCTGGCATTTGGAGGCGGTATTTGTCAAATTTCCTCTTGAGGACTTTTACACATTTCCCGGCAGTGATTCTGATATCGTATGGCAGAACGTTGAATAATCTAGGCCTTGGGAAGTTAATGTAATATTCTCTTATTTTGCCAACAGCATCCCTGGTTTTCACTGAGTATTTTACATTTTCTCCCATGTCACTCACTCATTATAATTATAATTATTATTATTACGCAAGTACGTACAATGTTATGGTAGTGTGCATTCTGGGACCAGTCCATCAAATACCTTCCGTGTATATATTATCATGTATCTTTCTTCTTCGCTTCAACAAGTACACATTCAGGACTTTTCAGGCATTCCTAATAATTTAAATGCCGTCTCCAACCATAGTAGGGTGACCTGAAAAGAAATACTTTCACCATCACTCCATCACCGTCTTGCCAGAGGCGCGCCGACGTCACAGGTCAGATGCTCTTCTAAATAGCAATATCCCCCACCTCTCTTTCAGACTTTTCAACTCCGGGACTCAAGTCTGTTAACCGATTTCCTTGAATCCTTTCATAAATGTTACTTTCCTCACATTCCAACAGCACGTCAAGTCTTGAAAATCACTTTCGTCCACTTCTATTTAACAAGCTCACATAAGCCTGTTGGATGTCCAAGTTCCTAGCATTGCAAAACCTCATTTATCCTCTCCTTCCAATCTTTCCTAGGACGACCCCTACCTTGCCTTCCCTACACAACAGATTTATGCACCCGCCAAGTCACCCTATATTGCTTCAGTCTCTCAATGTCCAAACGTAGGTACCTAAATAACCCCTCTTCAGACCGCTGGATAATACTTTCAGTAACACTGTACCTTCTAATTTCCAAACTACGAATTCTCTGCATAATATTTACACCACACATTGCCCTCTGACACGACATCTCCACTGCTTCCAGCCTCCTCGCTGCAACGTTTAAAACTCATGTTTTACACCCATATAAGAATACTGGTACCACTATACTCTAATACATTCCTCTTATTACCTCCATGGATAACCGTCTTTGTCTCCACAGAGCCTCAATGCACCATCTTTTTCCCCTCCTAAATTCTATGGATCGCCTAGTCTTTTACAGACCCATCCCCTGTCAAGTCCACTCCCAAATACCTGAACACAATCACTTTCTCCACACTTCCTCCTTCCAATCTGATATCCAGTCTTCCATTACGTGAATCTGTTGCTACTCTCATAACCTTGCTCTTTCTTGCAGGTTGTAATTGATCTTTGTATCGCTTCCAGCTCTCACTCTCTCTCTCTCTCTCTCTCTCTCTTGTCATGAAGAGAACCATCAACACTAAACATGCTAAGCGAGAGAGCACAAGAGATTCGTATGTCACTAAAAACGACATTTCCCTTGTTTTGGAAATTTACATAATCCTCCCCGTCATTTTCCTGCCTTTAGTGACATTTTTATTGTTGAGTTCTTTGAAAGACAAGTGAGCCAATATTATTATAAACTCTGTGTACTAGTTGTGAGAAACTTGAAAATCCATTTGTCGACTTTTCCTTCATTTTGTATGTAATCACTACGAGCGCAATTGTCAAATGCCTTTGCAAAAACCGTATATATACCACATCCGCCTTATAGTTTTCTTTCCAACGTTCTCATAATTCTGGTCTAGTGGTTTGGTATCTATGATAAGCAATCATAATCTTGTTCTAAATCCATGCTGATCTAGGTTATGCTGCTCCATGAAGTTCATAATTTATCGTCTCAAAAGCCTTACAACAATTTTATGTGCGAAGTTAGGGCAGTGGGATAATTTTGGGCTAATACTCACTGCCTATATAAAAAAAAAGCTATATCTGCAGTTTTATATCCCCTGGTTTTTTTTTTTTTTAGTTTTTAAGTCTTTCTGAAAAAGAAAAAAATGCTCCCGCTAGTTGTTTTTTTCCCCTTTTTTTTAAAAAAAAATTACAAAAAATCTGGCCCAGGTACTGCATGCCCGGAAATTGTTTTTCTATTTTTTTTTTTCCCAAATTTCAAAGTTTAGCGTCATGTTACTTTGCATTGATTACGTAGCCCTTCGGGAGGAAAAGGAAAATTATGTCTTGTTTTTTTCTCCATCCTGCCTTTTTTTTAGCAGGCTGTCAAACTTTGGGCATATACTGATCTTTCAGAATTTCATTTTTTTTCACTATAAAGTGTGCAAAAAATTTTTTAACTTGGATTTTTAAAACATAATTGGGGGGTTTTTTTTTGGGTTTTCTTGAAATACCCTTTAGATGGATTTTTTTCCCTTTGGGGCCTCTTTTGTTGGTAAAAAGAAAAAATTTTTTTTATATGGGGAAAATTTCTACGTTAAGATTATTTTTTCTTTTTTGCCCGTATTCAGGGTTTTTTGGAATTTCCCAGAAAACCCCTCTTCTTTTGTGAAATTTCCTTTACTCGCTTTTATTTTCTATTGCATCCCCCCTTTGTGGGTTTTTTTTTCTGGGTTCTATATCCCTAAATACGAGAGACTTTGGGTTTAAACCTTTTAAATCCCTTTGTTGAATTTTAAATATCGTGGTCGTACTATTGATACTTGGTAAAACTTTTGGGAAATGGGCGGTTTAAAAAACTATCGGGTAGGGTTGATAAAAACAAATCGGGTTCTTGGTAAAAACTGCCAGATACATTTGTTGAACTATCAGATACCCTACTCAAGCTATCAGATAGCTTGGTCACAGTATCAGGTATCTTAGTCAAACTATTGGATACACTGGTCAAAGATACCCAGGTCAAACTATTAGCTATCTTTGTCAAATTTTTTTTTTTTTTATATTTTATTTCAAACTCAGGTACAAAATATATGGGTACATAATCAATATGTAACAAGATAGAGGCAGTGAACAATAATCAACTGTGACTACACAGTACTGAAGAAGCACATATATAATGACAGAACTGGCTGCTGCACTCAAATCAAACACCGCTTGTACGTACTGTGCTTCACATGAACACCGCTTGTACGTACTGTGTTTTCACATGAAAAGTGGTCATACATACACATACAATATATTATATACATTATACACAACACACACATAAATACATATATATACATATAAAAATTAAAATATATATATATACATATACATACGATACACATATATACACATAACAAATAATAACACATACACACATACATACATATACAACCCCCCCCCATTAAAGCTTACACTCCCCCCCCCCATGAAAACCGTCCCAAACTTTCACCTTAGATACACAGTGACAAATCTCTTATACATACACATTTGTAAAAGCATTAAAAACTTCAATGACAATATATATATAAACACAATCCAGCCAGCTAAACGGCTGCCCACTATAATACAAGGAATGTCTGAACCTGATGGCTCAAAATCCACCATAGAACAAAATCCCCCTACCCTCATATACCCTATGGTAATAATTAATATCGTGCACACTTCAACCCTCCCCCCATGCCTATAACTGTGTCCCCATCACCCTCATAACCACCAACAGTCCTTGATAGTAATTAGCGTCTTATAATATATCACCCTAAAAACACGCTACACACATAAACCTACCACAATAATAAATAAATTTACACATTATTCCCTCCAGCAGACAGATTATTTACACTGTCGGAGATAATCTTATACATCACATCCTACAGAGACTGGACAACTTAGACATCTAAATAATATGACATGTGAAATCACATGACCTGCTATTGCAGAGATTACTTACACTCCTACCCCCCCCCCCCAAGTGAAAAACTGACCAGTTTCACCTGGCTATACACAAGATCAAAAACTCATTCACTTGAACATATATAATGAAAATGTGAAAAAAACATCTGTAACAAATATATAAGCAAAAAACCCCGGGCAAAGATCTTACATTATATACAATTTACCAAAACGTTCCAATAGTTAAAAAAACAGGTATGAAAACTCATTATTATGACAATTTTACATTGCTCATATATAGGTAACATGTATAATACAGGTTAATATGCTTATAACTAACATGCTTTTGTACATCCTTACAAACATGAAGGAATCCTTAGATAAATTTTATAATATCGGTGTTCACAATAACACCAAGACTTTACATTGAATACCACATTGAATATCACCTCAACATCCTTCTCACACAATTCCACACACACTCACACAATTCCACACAACACACTCAAAACAATCGACCTCTGCAAACCCCCCCCCCTGGGAAGGCCAGCCCGTTCATTCCCCTGACCGCTTATAAAGACCAAAAATTTCCTCAAAAGAAAGCCCCTGTAGCCCTCCGCGAAATCCCTCCCCCACCTTCTCCCAAATATTTCCCTGTTGCGACACTTTGTCTATAAAAGGGATGCTGCTATGGCCACCCCTACGTTCCTCCGCCCCTTTGTCTCTCATTGCCCATGATATAATACACAAAATCAACCATTAAGTAAGCCACAGCCCTTTGAACCTTTACCCCAAACCCCCACCTACATCTAAACTAAGAGCTCTCAAAACCGACAACCCTTTCCCCCCCACATACCGGATTACTTTCCCTAACCATTCCCGCAAAATCCCTAGGCTTTCACAAAATAAACTACATGAAAAGCTGATTCATCTACCCCACAAACCTGAACATCCCACCCTCCCTTATTCGCCTATTTCGTAAAACAACCCCAGACGGCAATATTCCGTGAAGAAACCTATTACATTACCTCCCTCACGCGTGGCCGGATGCGTAACCCTTTTAATGGGCCCCCAAATGTTTTCCTGCTTTACATCGGGTACACCCTTCCGTTGCCATACCACCCTAGGCCATATCTTCCTCTCCATGGACCCTCCCGCATGTTTCTCGGCTCTCTGCCCATCATAAATAGACGCAACAACTCCTCACCATCTCTCAAATCTTGCCCCTTCCACCATCTCCGAAGATCTCCCTGCAGCATCCCCAACCCTCCACTCCCTTCCCCCCGAGCCCTTAGCAACCCATGTTTCAAAATATACACACTTCAACCTTCTTTCCAAATGAATTAACCCAGCCCCCCAAGGCCCCCGGAAGTGTTACCACCTCTCTTTTCAACCAATCGCATCCTGAACCCCAGATAAAAACGGAAAACTCTGCACAACAATCTCCGGACATCCCCATACACCAAAGGGTACAAAGCTGCCACATGCCATATTTTACTGTACAAAAGCACATTGACCACAATGACCCTCTGGTGTAGCGTAAGATGTGTCGGCCTCAATCCTGACAAATCTTCCAATACCTATCTACCACACCCTTTGAATTATTCTCCCTCGCCATCTGAGCATTACCCATATACACAACTCCACAAATTTTCACCTGTCCACGACACTCCACCTCACCCCCCCCCCCCCGCCCTGGGCCCATCCCATTCACCCAAATACATGGCTTTGATTTATGCACATTCACTGCCTTTCCTGTTGCCATCCCAAAAACATCTAAACTCTCCTCCAGACCCTCCAATCCCTACCTCCACTCACTAGGACAGTTGTGTCACCCAACGTAACCTATGAAAACTGGGCCTCCCCACCTCGTAGGGTCCTCCCTTACCCCCTCCTGTATGCACATTTCCACTCCCCTATAAAACGGATTCTGTAAACATGGCAAATAATATTTGGACAACGGGCAACCTTGCCTCAATCCCCTCCCCATTTTCACATGAAAACCCCACCCTCCCATTTATCTGTACACACATCCCAGCTCCCCGATATAAAGTGCGTGCCCAATTCACAATGTCCTCCCCGAACCCTTGCCACTCCATGATTCTCCACAGAGCCTCCCTCCGACACGGGTCATATCCTTTTCTCCAATCCAACGCCAATACCCCACGTTCCCCTCTTGTGGACCTCAATAAACCTTCTAATAACCCATGCCCCTCATACATTGATCTCCCCGGAATCCCATATTGACCCCCACTATTACCTTTTCCAATGACCTTTTTTATACGATTTCCCAAAAATTTGCAAAAATTTTGTAGTCTGCACACATGAGTGATATCATCCGGTAATCTCTCACTGTGCACTGACTTTCACCCTTTTGGGACCAAAACTACTAGTGCTGTCGCCTGCAAAGGTCCCAACGCACCCCTCACTTTTATGATATTAAATAATTGCCACCAAAAAATCTTTTAATACTCCCCAATGCGTATGTAAAACTCCGCAGGCAGCCCATCTATCCCCGGTGCCTTACCCCTGCTCATACTCATAAGCCGTCCACACCTCGCCCTCCACAAAGGCCCCTGTAACTGTTCCCCGTCGTCCCTGTCCAGCACACTCCGCACCCATCCCCCTGTCTCTCTTAAAGCCCCCTCTCTCACACCCACACTCCTCATATGTTTCACTAAGCCAAGAATCAAAAATACCCCCATCCCCTCCGTTGTCACCAAGTCTTGTCCCTCCCTATACCCCTCGATGTCCTCAAGAACTCTCAAACCCACCTTTCCATTGCCACGTGCCGGCGCCCCTGCCCTCGCAGGACACACGCCGATGGTCTATCACCCCACATGAAACCCCCTCCAACCCCCTAAAACCCTTGCCGCCTCAAACCTCTCATTTTGCACTTCCATTAGGCGTTCCTTCACTCCTTGTTGTCAGCCACAGGGCTCCCATCCCCCCCTTTCCCCTCTCATAAAACTCCCTTAAAATGCCCCTCAAGATACCTAATAAGCCCATAAGCCAATGATTCTCGTGCCTTCCCTGTCGGACATAGAACTCTCGAATCCTCGTTTTTCGCCGTCACATCCCACCATCTCAAAAACATCCCATTGACTTCCATCCCTTCCCATAAACCTTCCCACCATTGTGCCAAATAGGACCCTCCCCCTCAACATCTTTTAAGCACCGAACATTCAATTTCCAATAACTCTTATACCTGTTCGGCGCGCCCTCCCCTCCCAAAACCACCAAAACACCTCTAATGATCAGAAAAAAAGACATCCAAAACCCTTACACTCCGCACCACAGCTTTCCTTGTCACGTATATCCTGTCCAGCCGTGCAGCATACCCCTGCCTCACAAAGGTGTGCTGCACCTTTCCCCCGCCGCCCCCCCCTCTACACCACCAACCCCACCCCTGTTAACAGGTCCCTCAGAACGCCAGAACAATATCTGCTCCCCTAGGTTCCACATCCTTGCGGCGTATAAAAGCAATTCCAGTCCCTCCCACCACAGCTAATGCTGGAAGCGACCTTAAGTGATACACCAACACTTCACGTACAAAATCATTCTTCACTCGACTGTCCCCCTCCGCCGGACCATAAAAAACACACAAAAAGACATCTCTTTTCCATGTCCCATCCACTCTTAAACCTCCCCTCACCCCCCCTCTCACAATGATGTACAGTAAACGGGCTAGCCTCCCTCACCAAAATAGCCACTCCTCCTTTCAATCTCGTTGAGTGTGCCGCATATACAGTATACCCCTCAATCATCAACATACAACCCCGGGTTGTGGTTTTTGCTCTTGCACAAACACTAATCTACACCATACCTAATGAGCATTCATGAAACCATTCACACTTCCCAGAATTTTTCAGACCCTTAACATTTATAGAGAGACTCTTGAATTTGTCAATGGAGGTTTTCCTTTACGTATTGCACCACCTTTATCCCCCTTCCCCTTTATACCCCCCTTTATCTTTAAACACCATTCTGTGATCTGCTTTCACATGCCCCTTCCCCTGGACCCCCCAGGTCCATGCCCCAACCCTTTCACCCAAACCTTTTGCCCGAACGCTGTGCCGGAGTGAGCAAAATCCACATCGTCCACGTCCGAGGGCACTGCCGCTCTCTTCCGCGACACTCGAGCCTTTCTTCCCGCCTCCACCTGGAAGCCATCCCCGTGCACTTCCGGGCCCCCACTGTGCCAATTTGCAACCCAGCCTCAACCTGGGTCTCTGGGCATGCCTTCTCCCCTCTCACCCACCTGGGACCCCAGCAGCATCCAGGGCACCCACAAGCCCCTCAACTGTGGACCTCTCCTGGGGTCCCTAACAGGTCGTGGAGGACTGAATCAAAGGTAGCCTCCACGGCCCGTCCTCACCCAGTGACACCACATCTTTTGGGCCCCCGGTGCCTGCCCGGTAGTGCATGTCTCTCTCGGAAGAGTTTCACACTCTTCCTCCCCCAAGGCCTCCTCGACCTCCACACTCCAAGCCTTGTCAAGGAAAACCCACTCAGGTCGTGCCAAACCAACGTCCCAAGGTCCTCTGATGCCTCCTTATGCTGCTCCTTCGCCTGTGTACCCTGTTGCTTTAACACACTGCGCAGCAATGTGATCATATGCACCACATATCGACAGGTACGTTGTGCCCTGCGTAAGTCACCATTACCTGAGTCCCGAAGTCTTCTAGAAAATTAGGAAGGAAATAGGAATGCTCAAATTCATTTTAAGGAAAAATTCCTTCGGATCCAGAATTGATCCTTCCTTCATTTTCCCAATGTCGCCATATGAACAGTCCAAACTTCTCGAAGACCCGGGACGTAGGTCTGCTCATTAGCCTCAAATGGTACATTTTTTATCTTCACCCACGTATAATGGCGGGAACATCATGTACCTTACCGTCATGCAGGATTCACTGGTAACAAGATCTTGGAAACCTGGCGACTATGTCTCATATAACTTGCATTTGGGAAATTTCACAAAAATTTTAAGCCCCCTTTCAAGGCTACACCATCACTCTTCGTTGGCAAAATCCGTATGTGTCCCTATGTGGCAGGGATAAAACTTGAGCTGAGTGGGGCATGCACACCCACGCACCACTTCAATGCCGACAGTGTTTACCCTTCTTTTCTTTCCGGGTGCGCCATTTTGAGAAAAACCAATTGTCACCGGCTGACAGCAAGGGCAGTCAGTCACGTCCGCTTTTGTCCCAAGGTTGAGCGACGAATGCGGTACTATCAGATAGCTGGTCACAGTATCAGTAACTTTGTCAAACTAATTGGATACACTGGTCCCAAAGATACCCCAGGTCAAACTATTAGCTATCTTTGTCAAATTAGTGATATCTTGGTCCCAAATTAAACAGATATCTTGTTCAGACTACTGAAATCTTGGTCAAACTATCATTAATTTTGGGTTAAACGTCATATACCTTTGGGCAGACTATCAGATGAATTGGTTAAATTATCAGATGCCTAGGTGAAACATCAGATATCTTCATACAAACTATCAGAAACCTTGATCAAACTATCAGATATATTTGTCAAACTATTATATACCTTATAATATCTCAGATACCTTTGGGAGAACTATCAAATATCTTGGACAAAACCATTAAACACTTTGCTAAAACTATCAAATAGTTTTATCAAATGCCCTGGGGTAAAAGCTAACAGGATATTATTAAACAAACCATCAGATACCTTGGTCAAGCTGTCAGATACCCTTTAAAAAACAAAAAAGGCACAATACCGTGACTGGAACGATACACAAATAACCCGCACATAAAAGAGAAGCTTACGACGACGTTTCGGTCCGACTTGGACCACTGACAAAGTCACCTTGGTCAAACTATCAGATACCTTGGTCATATATCAGATACCTTGGTCATACTATCAGATACCTTGGTCAATCAGATACATTGGTCAAACTATCAGATACCTTGGTCAAACTATCAGATACCTTGGTCAAACTTAATCAGATACCATTGTCATACTATCAGATACCTTGTCATACTATCAGATACCTTGGTCAAACTATCAGATACCTTGGTCAAACTACCAGATACCTTGGTCATACTATCAGATACCTTGGTCATACTATCAATACCTTGGTCATACTATCAGATACCTTGGTCATACTATCAGATACCTTGGTCATACTATCAGATACCTTGGTCATACTATCAGATACCTTGTCATACTATCAGATACCTTGGTCATACTAATCAGATACCTTGGTCATACTATCAGATACCTTGGTCATACTATCAGATACCTGGTCATACTATCAGATACCTTGGTCATACTATCGGATACCTTGGTCAAACTATCAGATACCTTGGTCAAACTATCAGATACCTTGGTTCAAACTATCAGATACCTTGGTCATACTATCAATACCTTGGTCTACTATCAGATACCTTGGTCATACTATCAGATACCTTGGTCATACTATCAGATACCTTGGTCATACTATCAGATACCTTGGTCATACTATCAGATACCTTGGTCAAACTATCAGATACCTTGGTCAAACTATCAGATACCTTGGTCATACTATCAGATACCTTGGTCATACTATCAGATACCTTGGTCATACTATCAGATACCTTGGTCATACTATCAGATACCTTGGTCATACTATCAGATACCTTGGTCAATCAGATACCTTGGTCAAACTATCAGATACCTTGGTCATACTATCAGATACCTTGGTCATACTATCAGATACCTTGGTCATACTATCAGATACCTTGGTCATACTATCAGATACCTTGGTCATACTATCAGATACCTTGGTCAAACTATCAGATACCTTGGTCAAACTATCAGATACCTTGGTCATACTATCAGATACCTTGGTCAAACTATCAGATACCTTGGTCAAACTATCAGATACCTTGGTCATACTATCAGATACCTTGGTCATACTATCAGATACCTTGGGCATACTATCAGATACCTTGGTCATACTATCAGATACCTTGGTCATACTATCAGATACCTTGGTCAAACTATCAGATACCTTGGTCAAACTATCAGATACCTTTGGTCATACTATCAGATACCTTGGTCAAACTAAGTCAGTCACTCTTTCTTAAGGTCGATACATAAAAGTTACGTTCTTTTTTGTGATACTTTGGCTGTTGTGTGGGGG
>NW_026468952.1:0-12984 GCF_026875155.1 Cherax quadricarinatus | reverse complement strand
TGAACACTTACCCCCGCACAGTAAGTCAGCAGACCCCCACACCAGTAGAGTCAGCAGACAGCACACGACAACAGAGTCAGCAGACACATTCAACATGGTCCCGGGACACAAATATATTTCGGGTACAGACAAGACTTCATCCATCAACAATTATCTTACAATAAACTTGTGAACCCGGTATACATGTAACAAGAAAAAACAAAACTCTTAAATAATAAAAAAATCTTAAAGCATACAAACACAGCTTTAAGAAGAGGCACGATACAGCTCTTGGAGCATGGAGAGAGTGGTCCTAGTAGCGACAAGCGAAGAATCGGGGCCAGGAGCCGTGAATCGACCCCTCCAAACACAAATAGGCGAGTACAAATAAGTACACATACACACAACACACACAAAACACACACACACACACAAACACACAACACACAAAACACACACACACACACACACAAAACACACACACACACACACACACACACACACACACACACACAAACACACACACACAAACACACACACACACACACACAAACACCACACACACAAACACACACACACACAAACACACACACACACACACACACACACACACACACAACACACACACACACATAGCCTAGCAATGTGAAGTAGTGGAGGCAGGAACCATACATAGTTTTAAGAAGAGGTATGACAAAGCTCAGGAGCAGAGAGGATCCAGTAGCGATCAGTGAAGAGGCGGGGCCAGGAGCTGAGTCTCGACCCCTGCAACCACAATTAGGTGAGTACATAACATACACACACACACACACACACACACACACACACATACACACGCACACATACACACACACACACACACACACACACACACACAACACAACACACAACACACACACACACACGCATACACACGCATACAACAGGCCTAGTGTCTAATCGACATGTGCCTATGACCAAATGGTAACTAACACACATACACACACACAGCCCTGTGAGAGTTGTGCTGGTACAATCTTGGGACATCTAGTGTATATAGACCGCTGTGAACACTGTTGTAGCAAGAACACGTAATATACAATATTTCCCGGCATATAAGGCGCACGACAGAAGTACCATAACAGTAAATCAGTGTTATATTCAAGGGTTAATTACTCACTTTACGCTAAAGCCTAACACAAAGCCTTGATCCTGACCTTGAGCATATAAGGCGCAGGATGATTTTCTAAGACTTCTTGTTGGAAAAAAGGTGCGCCTTATATGCCGGAAACTACGGTACTCCAACTATACTGATTACAGATCTCATTCAAACAATCTCTAAAACTAATAACACCTTGGAAACTACACTGTTTACCCCGTGTTCATATATGAACATTCAATGCAGCCCGAGAACACGAACAGGGAGTTTGCGCATTTATATTATGTATGTATGTACAGTGTAACAACCAAAGTTTGCAAATGTGCACCAGTGCAATTTTATTTATCTAGTGACTTGGATAATTACTTGTGTGTGGGGGGGGATGCATTTGTTTGTGAGGTGTGTTTGTGTGTAAGGGGGTGTTTGTTCGTAAGGGGGAGCGGCGTTTGTGTGTAAGAGATGTTTGTGTAACGGGGGGTGTTCGTGTGTGGGGAGTGTTTGTGTGTGGGGTTACCTGGAGGTTATTCCGGGATCAACGCCCCCGCGGCCCGGTCATGACCAGGCCTCCCGATGGATCAGGGCCTGATCAACTAGGCTGTTACTGCTGGCCGCACGCAGTCCAACGTACGAGCCACAGCCCGGCTGATCCGGCACTGACTTTAGCTATCTGTCCAGCTCTCTCTTGAAGGCAGCCAGGGGCTTATTGGCAATTCCCCTAATGCTTGATGGGAGGCTGTTGAACAGTTTTGGGCCCCGGACACTTATGGTGTTTTCCCTTAGTGTACCAATGGCGCCCCTACTTTTTATTGGGGGCATTTTGCATCGCCTGCCCAGTCTTTTACTTTCGTAGGGAGTAATTTCTGTGTGCAGATTTGGGACCATTCCTTCAAAGATTTTCCAAGTGTAGATTATGATATATCTCTCCCTCCTGCGTTCCATCGAGTACAAGTCAAGTGCTTCCAAGCGTTCCCAGTAGTTAAGGTGCTTGACAGAACTTATACGTGCAGTAAAGGATCTCTGTACACTCTCTAGATCTGCGATTTCACCTGCTTTGAATGGAGATGTTAATGTAAGCAGTATTCCAGCCTAGAGAGAACAAGTGATTTGAAAAGGATCATCATTGACTTGGCATTTCTCGTTTTGAAAGTTCTCATTATCCATCCTATCATTTTCTTTTGCACGTGCGATCGTGGCACTGTTGTGATCCTTGAAAGTGAGATCCTCAGACATTACTACTCCCAGGTCCCTTACATTATTTTTTCCGCTCTATTGTATGGCCAGAGTCAGTAGTATACTCTGTTCTAGTTATTATCTCCTCCAGTTTTCCATAACGGAGTAGTTGGAATTTGTCCTCATTGAACATCATATTGTTTACCGTTGCCCACTGGAAAACTTTGTTTATATCTTCTTGGAGGTTAACCGCGTCCTCAGCAGATGACAGCCTCATGCAGATCCTAGTATCATCCGCAAAGGATGATACAGTGCTGTGGTGTATATCTCTGTTTATGTCTGATATGAGGATAAGGAATAAGATGGGGGCGAGTACTGTGCCTTGTGGAACAGAGCTCTTCACTATGGCAGCCTCCGATTTAACTCTGTTGACCACTACTCTTTGTGTTTCGATTTGTTAGGAAGTTGAAGATCCATCTCCCACTTTCCAGTTATTCCTTTAGCACGTATTTTATGGGCTATTACGCATGATCGCATTTGTCAAATGCTTTTGCAAAGTCTGTGTATATTACATCTGCATTCTGATTTTCTTCCAGTGCATCCAAGGCCATGTCATGGTGATCCAGTAGTTGTGAGAGGCAGGAGCGACCTGCCCTGAACCATGTTGCCCTGGATTGTGCAGATTTTGGGAATCCAGGTGATTTGCAATCCTGCTTCTTAGCACTCTTTCAAAGATTTTTATGATGTGGGACGTCAGAGCTATAGGTCTATAGTTCTTAGCTAATGCTTTGCTGCCACCTTTATGGAGTGGGGCTATATCCGTTGTTTTAAGTGACTGTGGAATTTCACCCATGTCCAAGCTCCTCCTCCATAGTGTACTTAGGGCATGCGAGAGGGGTTTCTTGCAGTTCTTAATGAAAACAGAGTTCCACGAGTCTGGGCCCGGGGCTGAGTGCATAGGCATGTTGTCAATGGCTTTTTCGAAATCTATCGGAGTTAAGGTAATGTCGGAAATCTGGCATACATTTATGGAGTTTTGAGGCTCATTCATGAAGAAATCATTTGGGTCGTCGATCCTCAGACCGATTAGTGGTTCACTAAACACAGAGTCGTACTGGGATTTCAATATTTCACTCATTTACTTGTTGTCATCTGTGTAAGTCCCATCCTGTCTGAGTAAGGGCCCGATACTAGATGTGGTATTTGCCTTGTTTTTGGCATATGAAAAGAATATTTTGAATTTCTTTCAATTTCACTAATAGCTTTAAAGCTCCTCCTGCCTCTCCTGGTTCCTGTAAGAGTCATTTAACTTAAGTTCGATAGTTTCCACTTCCCTGGTCAGCGCCTCCTTTCGTGTATCAGATATTCTAGCACTCCTAAGGAGCTCAGTGACTCTTCGTCGTCTTTTGTAGAGGGAGCGTCTTTCTCTCTCCAGTGGGGGGGGGGTTGTGTGTGGGGGGTGTTTGTGTGAGTATAGATGTTTGTGTATGGCGGGATGTTTGTGTACGGGGATAAAAAGTTTGTGCTGGTATGTACGTATATATAACTGTCTTTACGCGAGTCAATTCACAGCTCCTGGCCCCACCTCTTTAATTACTGAAGACCATAAAAATGCATGTACAAAAAAGTAATGTATAAGTATATCCTTATTAATTCCTGGACTTCAGGACCTGATCGTACCCAGTCTTAAACTTGTCTATGGTGTTTACCTTCCACCGCTTCTTCATCTAGTTCGATCCACTTACCGTTTTGAAAAAAATATTTCCTGTCCCTACGGTTATCTGCATCGTACCTGTCATCTGCCTTATGTCAGTCTCGCTACATTTCGGTCCCTCCCTAACCAGTCAGTCTAGTTCACTCAATATTTGACCATGACAGTCTGTACCGCTTTTGGAAATATAATAATAATAATTATCGTGATGATGAACAAAAAGGCACAATACCGTGACTGGAACAATGCACAGATAACCCGCACATAGGAGAGAGCAGCTTACGACGACGTTTCGGTCCGACTTGGTTCTGTTAGGTTGAGAGTACATGAATGTTACGGGATTAGAGTGGTAGTATCCCGAGGATCATAAAGTGGGTATATAACACGTAGCATACCACTTGATATACCACCTGGCACTCCTCCTCTCCTCCCATATGTCTCACTACATCAACACGCCCACTCTCCCCCTCCCCCACTCCTATCCGCCCACCCTTCTAACTGCCCTCGCATGCGGCTACCCACCCACGTAGACCAACCCACCCACGCCCACCCACTCACGCCCACCTCCTCCCTCACCTTCATATTCTTCTCCTCGGCCTTCCATTTCCACCAATTTTCTCGCTCATCACTAATTACTTTTCTCCCGCTGATCTTTCACTGAACCCTCTCACACTGCAAGCTTGTATACCAGCCTGTATCTACCTAACACTTCCTCCCCATCTATCAAATGTAAATGTGTAAATAGTTCATTACTTTTGTAACTTGTTCAGCTATCAAAACTTTGCGGCCCAGTCCCTGGACCCATTATGTACCTGTGTAACCCTTTGACTGCCGCCCACAGGATGGGTATCGGTTGCATAATAAAGATGTTAAACTAATCTATCTCTCTTCCTTCCCTCCTTCCTTTCTTTACCGACCCTTGCTGCACTGCACTTCACTCAGAAACTTATAAAATGTGCTGTCCTTGACTCAGCTCCTCTGAAGAGATTAGATTTGGATTAGATTTTGGCACCGAAGCGGCTAGTTCATTGTGAACCCCATATCCTCCTGTGGACGGTAGCGTAAGAGCATATGGATACACAAAAGGCCTAGGAACTAGGCCCCAAAAGGGTTAACAGGAGTGCATCTGGATTTATATCTACAGTTCACTCATCTGTTGCCAGTTATATTAAGCAAATTTAAGAAATTTGCTTAATATATCTGATATCTTACTTTCATTAATATCTCGATATAGGTTATTATACTGTCTATAACTGCTCTGAAGATGTGTGTTTAAGTACGAGGAACCGCCCAGGTATTTCCTATCTGTTAATCTGCGCTGCGGTAATTTCATATTTGCAGTTACTCGTTTTACTGCGATTTCTTCCCTCCCCTCCACACACACATTACCGAGTGTGTGTGTGTGTGTGTGTGTGTGTGTGTGTGTGTGTGTGTACTCACCTAGTTGTACTCACCTAGTTGAGGTTGCAGGGGTCGAGTCCAAGCTCCTGGCCCCGCTTTCACTGGTCGCTACTAGGTCACTCTCCCTGAATCCTTGAGCTTTATCGTACCTCTGCTTAAAGCTATGTATGGATCCTGACTCCACTACATCGCTTCCCAAACTATTCCACTTCCTGACTACTCTGTGGCTGAAGAAATACTTCCTAACATCCCTTTGATTCATCTGTGTCTTCAACTTCCAACTGTGTCCCCTTGTGACTGTGTCCTGTCTTGGAACATCGTTCTTTGTCACCTTGTTCCAATTCTTCAGTATTTTGTAAGTCGTTATCATATCCCCCCTATCTCTCCTGTCCTCCAGTGTCGTCAGGTTGATTTCCCGTAACCTTCCTCATAGGTCATACTCTTATGCTCTGGGACTAGTTCTTGTTGCAAACCGTTTCATTTCTATAGTTTCTTTACATGCTTGGCTAGGTAAGTGGGGGTTCCAAACTGGTGCCGCATACTCCAATAATGGGCCTAACGTACACGGTGTACAGGGTCCTGAACGATTCCTTATTAAGATGTCGGAATTCTGTTTGAGGTTTTTGCTAGGCGCCCCTATGCTGCAGCAGTTATTTGGTTGATGTGCGCTTCAGGAGATGTGCCCTGGTGTTATATCACCCAAGATCTTTTTCTTGAGTGATGTTTGTTTGTCTCTGACCCCCTAAACTGTACTCATCTGCGGTCTTCTTTGCCTTCCAATCCTCTGGGATTTGCACTTGGTGGGAGGATTGAAACTCCAGGAGCCAGTTGCTGGACCAGAGTCTGCAGCCTCCTGTCATATCCCTTTTGTAATTCTGCTGGTCTTCGACGAATGAAACTCTTCTCATCAACTTTCACGTCATCTGCAAACAGTGACACTCTCGGAGTTTATTCCTTCCGTCATGGTCGTGTCATTCACAAATACCAGAAAACTGGCACTGGGTCTAGGACAGACCCCTGTGGGACCCTCTGGTCACAGGTGCCCACTCTGACAAACTCGCCCTCAGTACATTACTCGTCCTGTCTTCCTAACAAGTATTCCTGATCCATTGCAGTGCCTTCCTGTTAATTCTGCTGGCCCTCCTAGTTTTTGCACTTATCCTCTTGTGTGGTTACTGTGTCAAACGCCGTCTTGCAGTCTAAGAAAATGCAGTCCACCCACCCTCTTCTCTTTGTGTACTTGCTGTCACCATGTCATAGAACTCCAGTAAGGTTTGTGGACACACAGGAATTTCCCGTCTCTGAAACCATGTTGTCTGCTGGTGATGAGATTCATTCCTTTCTAGATGTTCCACCATTCTTCTTCCTGACAATATTTTCCAGATTTTGCATGCTAACATGTCTGTGACTCTGGTCTGTAGTTAGTGCTTCATGTCTGTCTCCTTTTTTAAAGATTGGTACCACATTTGCTGTACTTCCATGCCTTCAGGCAATCTCCCTGTTTCGATAGATGTATGGATTATTGTTGTTAGGGGTACACATGCGCCTCTGTTCCCTTCTCAGGAACCATGGAGAGGATGTTATTGTGCCCATTGCCTTTGAGGTATCTTGCTCACTCAGAAGCCTCTCACTTCTTCCTCGGTTGTGTGTACTGTGTCCAGCACATGGTGGTGTCCCCACTCTCCATCTTTCTGGAGCCCCTCTGTCTTCCTCTGTGAACACTTCTTTGAATCTTTGTTGAGTTTCCTCACATGTCATTCCTGTCATTTCTTGTTTGTCTCTCCTCCTTCCTTCCTTAGCCTGATTACCTGGTCCTTGACGGTTGTTTTCCTTCTGTGTGGCTGTATAACAGCTTCGGCGTCAGATTTGGGCTTTGCTGCTATTGTCGTTTTTCATATGACGTTGGGCCTCCCTTCTTATCTGTGCATTATTCGTTTCTGGCTCTACGACTGCTCTCCTTATTTCTCCTGGGACCTTTGCCTTTATATTTCTTTCATTCCCTAGCACACTTGGTTTTGCCTCCTTGCATCTTTGAGTGAACCTTGGGCTCATCCTGGCTTTTCATTATTTCTGTTACCCTTGGGTACAAACCTCTCTCAGCCTCTTGCACATTGTGACCTACATATTTCCATCATTTTCTCATTAACTGGTTTCCTTGCCGTTCTCTGTCCCACTGAACCTCATAGGAAGTTTCCTCATTCCTGTGTTGTACTTTCCTGTAGTTGGGTTTATTCGTCGGGCTTCCTGCTTTCCCCTCCACTTGTAGCTCTAACTGTATTCGAAGCTCAAAAACCCATGATCGTGGCCCCAAGGGGTCTTTTTCATATGTGATGTCCTCAATATCTGCACTACTTCAAGGTGTATTATAAGTCCAGTCTTGCTGGTTCATCCTCTCCTCCTCTCTCTTGTAGTGTCCTTACGTGTTGGTTACCTGAAGATTTAGTACCAACCTCCATCATTTACCCTCCATGTTATCTTGTCCCCCATGTGGCTCCAAGTTCTCCCTTTCGATCTCCTTGTGGTTTAAAGTCGACCATGATCAGGAGCTTTGCCCTGCATTGGATGAGCTCTTCTGGCCACTGCAGCCAGTGTGTCAAACCATCGCTCTATTTGTACTCTGTTCATACTCTTGCCTTGGCCTCCTGCTGTTCTGTGGTGGGTTATTACATCACTGCAATTATAGCACTTGGACCTCCAGAGTGAAGCGTTCCCGCTATGCAATCACTTTTCTTCTCCGCTGTCTCCTCTCTCTGTCATCAAAATTCCATCGGTGTTTGATCAGCAATGCCCACTCTCCCCCCCCCCTGTCCTTCTGGTATTCCTCAGGATCTGGGTAACCATTGGGAAAGATGGCATTTGTTTTCATAACTGTAAGCAATGGTTTCTGTGTTTGCTATGATGTCTGGTGATGCTCTTTGACTCTTTCGTGCACTCCTCCCACTTGTAATTCCATCAGCGTTTGTGTACCATACCTTCAGTTTCCGTTCAAACACTGTGGTTTGGGGGGTCCTGTGGGGTTGGGAGGACCTGGTAGCATACTGTGGGATTCTATGTTGGGGTTGGGTGGAAGCCCCCCCCCCCCCCCCCCCCCCCCCCCCCCCCCCCCCCCTCCCCCCCCCCCCCCCCCCCCCCCCCCTCCCCCCCCCCCCCCCCCCCCCCCCCAAGGTTATGGATTGTATTGTGTGTTGGGATGGTTTTGTGATTGGTTGTGCGGTTCGGAGGGTAGTTGTGTGTGTGCTAGCTCTTCTTGTGCTCTGTTCTGCTCTGACTGACCTTGACTGGTTCCCATCCTTGTCTCCTTCCTAGCTCCTTTCGCTTTTTTGTCCTCTCCCTAGCTGCTGTCTCTCTTTTTGTGTTCTGTCTGTCTAGGAAACCTTCCTTGTACTCTTCTGAGCTTCTCAAACCGTTGGTTTTTCCTGGAGGATCCTTGTTCTGCACTGTTTTTGTCCTGAGAATAAGCTTGATCGGTCGGTTTCTCCCCTCAAGTACCCCCTTATGCTCTTGGGGGAAAAAAAAATTTTTTACATTCGTTCCATGTCTTCTCCCCCTATTTACGTGATGATTTTCTCAATTCTCCTTTCTTTCTTTCTCTGCCGTCTTTCAGTGTGTGTCCTTTCCTCTCTCTCCCGAAGCCCATGGATAAAATAATCACTGATTTTGCCCTATTCCTCCTCGCCATTGCCTCTCCCTCTGTGACTCTGGTTCCTGTCTGTATGTGGTCATTTTCTCCTGATTTTTCAGTGCGCTCTTGGTAGCATGGTTGTGCCTCGCATCGACCTATCTCCCTCTCCATCTGCACCCTTCTGCTCTCCCTTCCACTCCCTGGCCCTTTTTGCAGGTGATAGGACCTTAGCATATTTCTATCTCCTTCCTTCTGTTCCGCCTCTCAGCTTCGGTTATGGTGTTTGTCTTCTCTGGGCACTACCCCTGGAGACTTGCTTCAGCCTGTTTACCTCAAATTCTAGGACCTTTACTGGCTTACTGCAGTTTGACTTGTGCCTCCCAATACTTCGTCTCCTTCTCCAACCTCTTTTCCATTTCACAGGGCTCTTTCTCCATTGTTTCAGGAAAGCTCTCCTAATTTTCTCTCCCATTCTTGCTCTATCCTTTTGCTCTGCCTCCTCCATCCTTCCTCCCTTCAGTACCATTGTCATCTGATCCCTGATTCCTGCGGGAGTCCCAACCATTTTTTTTTTGTTAGTAAAGAAGAAATTGAACAGAATAAGGGGGAGAGAGTGCACATTACCATCTCTGATCCATACACCTGTCAGCACACCTGCCGATACTATTTCTAGAATCTGGTAGTAGTGTTTTCGGACAGCAAGTTCGAGCCAGGAGTTTCTCCACCAGAGAGAGAACGGTGCAGTTAGTGATCAGGGAACTATCACTGCACATGATCACCTACTGCGCACGAAGTACGAAACAGCAGGGACACATCTGTCAGAACTGGTAGAGGGCGGGGTAGAGACGTGGAGGGAGGACGTGGTGGTGGAAGACATCTACAGACCGTCTCACCCTCCACTAAACACAGTTCCAGCGGCAGACAGAATCTGGAGGACAAATCTGCGAAAAACGGGAGAGTGCAACAATCTAGTCCACCCTCCCAGGCACCTAGCTGTGCTCTCGCTGTCACCGGAAGGGGCACTTGCCAACAACTCGCCTGCGAGATTCCGGTGTAACTATGCCTACAAGAAAAGGACATAAGGAGGACAGTGTCGGAAGAAAAGGAACTTGACAGACAGGGCCACCTGTTTAGAGACCTGTTCTCAGAATCAAACCAGAGGATCTCTGAATTGGTAAACACTCTCACACGTCACCCACTTAGCTACTCCTATCCCAGCCCAGACAGGTGGGATTGGGTTATACAAGACCACAGACATATATCCTGCAGCTGCCTCAGTACCCTACCTCTCTCAAGGGCACTGCACCTTACATTTCCCTACACACCTCCCACACCTACAAGCTGACCACTTATTCATGAGGAGCCAGTCTATCAGCATTCCCTGTCGGCCCCCCAAAACCATTAGAGGTTTCATTATATTGTTGGAAGAGCTCACACATAGCTTTGTGGATACAATCGACTGTCCAGACTGATAGCTGTTGTTGACACATTTTTGGATGACAGGACTCCAGAAAATTTTGCAAGGAATTGCTGGCTACACCTCAGGGGATGAGAAGGACGGCAAGGGCAAGGAGGTGGTGTTGCTGAGAGCTCTCTTAAAAGTGTTTTGCCCAGCACATGGATGTTGCCACCCCTATACATCTTGAAATGTTGTCTTCAAGCTTCTGTATAAACACTAGTCTCTGTACTAGCTTGTGCAAATGTACAGACACAGTGGCAACAGCAGACCTATCTACTTCCTAATGGAAAATATTGACTCCCTTTCTGGCTTACAACACAACTGTCAACATATTATAATTGTTGGTGACCTCAACAGCACCTTATACAGAGGGACTTTGATGACCTTCTTGCAGTGTTTGACATGAGAAACTTTGTTGATTTCCCTACTCATATCTCTGGCTCCTCCCTTGACCCAGTAGTGAGTGATCTGGCAGAAGGCATAGTCACTTGTCAACCCCTCGGCTACGTTGGATCGTCTGACCACAAGGCTGTTTTTACCACACTTAAGATCCCAACAGAACGAGGTGAGGAGTCCACACGCACAACCTGGCTATGGGAAAGAGGTAATTGGCCAGCCCTTTGCTCTGAGCTCGCCACCACCGACTGGAATGCTCTTCTCCAAGGGGATGTTGACAACCAAGTGAAAGCCTTCACTGGACACATCCTTAATCTACAACAAGAACACATTCCTCACCGGCAATATGTGACGAAAGCCTACAGATCAGCCTTGGTTTGGCTTTCGTTGTAGAGAGGCTGCTACTGCTAAGTACAAAGCATGGCGAAGGTATAAGAGACATCCTACCACCTATAACAGGAACTTGCACATGCAAGCCTGTAGGCATATGGGTGATGTTCAAAAGTGGGCCATTGCTAAATGGGAGGTGGACACTAAAAGAAAGTTAGCATCAGGTAGGGTAGGCTCCAAAACCTGGTGGTCCCTGGTCAAGGACAGACAAGGTTATCTGCCTGATGAACTTATTCCACCTCTAAATCGACAGGATGGGACCACCTCTACTAGTAGTCAAGAGAAGGCGGACCTCTTTGCTGAACACTTTGCTACCAAAATGCAAGTTCCTGATCCAGCAAGGGACCCTCCTTGGCTAGCTGCAAGAACTGTGTCAAAACTGTCAGTGGTGACAATAAGGCAGGAGGAGGTGCATTTCCTTCTTAAATCGCTTGACCAAGAAAAGGCTGTGGGCCCAGACAAGTTGAGCCCAAGATTGTTGAGAAGATGTGCAGACCAGCTAGCAGCACCTCTAACTCGCATCTTTCAGCACTGCCTAGTACAGTGTAAATGGCCCTCTCTATGGAAAGAGGCAAATGTAGTCCCTGTTCACAAAAAGAAGAGCAGAGCAGAAATCAGCAACTACAGACCAGTGTCACTCCTGTCAATCACTGGTAAGATCCTTGAGACAATAATCTCAAGACAAATGACAGAGTTTTTTGACTACCACTCACTACTTTGTGATCGTCAATATGGCTTCAGGAAAGGTTACTCTGCTGCTGATCTGTTGTTAAACCTCTCCACTAAGTGGCACCAGTCACTGGATGAATCCAAAGTCAGCTGTGTGGTAGCACTGGACATTGCTGGCGCTTTCGACCGGGTGTGGCACCAGGGCCTCTTAGCAAAACTTCAAGCACTGGAATTGCAGGCTCTACGCTATGTCTCCTCAGTGATTACCTTCATGGTAGATCTCTAAGTGTAGTTCTCAATGGAACGGAATCAGCAAGCATCCTATTGGGGCAAGTGTTCCACAAGGAAGCGTGCTGGGTCCATTGTTATGGAATGTCTACTTCAACGACCTTCTTCATCTCATCCCAGAATCACATGCATATGCAGACGACTGTACACTGACATTCACTTATCCAAGAGAAGAAATGCCAGCTGCTCTAAGCTACATCAATCACCAGCTGAGAGCTATATCAGCTTGGGGAAATAGATGGCAAGTAACATTTGCACCTGAGAAAACGCAAATGATGATCGTCTCTAGGCACCATGATGGTAATGCTGGTGCAGTAGTAAGGATGAATGGGAGGATGTTGGCACCTGGAGAAGAAGTTGATATCCTTGGGGTGAAATTTGACTCCAAACTAACCATGAAGAACCATGTTGTAAATCTTGCAAACAAGGCAGCCAGGAAGCTTACAGCACTTCGCCGTATCTCGCATCTGCTTGACAGTAGGGGTTGCAAGATCCTGTACGAGGCACAAGTACGCTCACACCTTGAGTATGCTCCACTTTCTTGGTTTGCCTGCCCCCCCTCTCATCTGCGACTGCTTGACAGAGTAGAGAACAGAGCAAGACGTCTCATCTCTCGCCTGGACCCATCCTGGATAGATCTGTCATTTCAGCAGAGCCTTCAACATAGGAGGGATGTGGGTGGCCTTACTGTTATGTACAAGGCCAATATTGTCAAAATACCACACTTGGATCCACTTCGAGGACAGCGTGAAACAAGCTTT
>NW_026468950.1:0-12143 GCF_026875155.1 Cherax quadricarinatus | reverse complement strand
CCCCATTAAAAAAGTTTGAAAGGGTCCTAAGAAGCAATATCCCCCACCCATCTAGAAACCCATCAATTACAAACCCCAGGGCAACAGGGGTTTTTAGAAAGGTCGCTCCGTCTGTCTCAACTATTGGATATACAACAAGGTCCTAATGCACTAGAAGACAAAAAGAATGCAGATGTAACATATACAGACTTTGCAAAAGACTTCGACAAGTGTGACCTTTGGGTAAATGCGCACAAAATGCGTTGCTAAAGGAATAACAGGAAAAGTTGGTAGATGGACCCTTAATTTCCTTACAAACAGAACACAAAGAGTAGTATCAACAGAGGTAAAGTCCGAGGCAGCTACAGTGAAAAGCTCTGTTCCACAAGGCACAGTACTTGCTCCCATCTTGTTTCTCATCCTCACATCTGACATAGACAAGGATGTCAGCCACAGCACCGTGTCTTCCTTTGCAGATGACACCTGAATCTGCATGACAGTGTCTTCCATTGCGGGACACTACAAGGCTCCAGGTGGACATCAACCAAATCTTTCAGATATGGTAAACACGAGGAAATTAAATCTTCATCGAGTACAAAAACAAATTCTGGCCACAAAATAGAGCGAAACACCAACGTCAAAGACCTGGGAGTGATCATGTTGGAGGATCTCACCTTCAAGGACCATAACACTGTATCAATCGCAGCTACTAGAAAAATGACAGGATGGATGATGAGAACCTTCAAAAACTAGGGATGCCAAGCCCATGATGACACTCTTCAGGTCACTTGTTCTATCTAGGCTGGAATATTTCTGCACACTAACAGCACCTTTCAATTCAAGTGAAATTGCTGACCTAGAAAATGTACAGAGAACCTTCATGGCGCGCATAACGGAGATAAAACACCTCAATTACTGGGAGCGCTTGAAGTTCCTGAACCTGTTTTTCCCTGGAACACAGGCGGGGAGAGATACATGATTATATACACCTGGAAAATTCTAGAGGGACTAGTACCGAACTTGCAACAAAATTAGTCACAACGAAAGAAAAAAGACTTGGCAGACAAATGCAACACCCCCCCCAATGAAAAGCAGGGGTGTCACTAGCACGTTAAGAGACCTTTACAATAAGTGTCAGGGGCCCAAGACTGTTCAACTGCCTCCCAGCATCCCTGAGGAGGATTCCCAATAGCCCCCTGGCAGTCTTCAAGTGGCACTGGACAAGCACCTAAAGTCGGTACTGACCAGCCGGGGCTGTGGCTCGTACGTTGGTTTTGCATTACAGCCAGCAGTAACAGCCTGGTTGATCAGGCTTGATCCACCAGGAAGGCCGGGTCACAGCCCGGGGCCACGGGGGCGTTGGCCCTCGGAACTCTCTCCGGGTTTAAAACTTACTTACTGAATGACTTGACTGACTTACTGAATGATGACTGATTTATGAGTAACTTGACTAACTTACTGAGTGATTGACTGATAATGATGACTTAAATGAGTGACTTGACTAACTTACTGAATGATTTTCCAAAGGAACTAAGCATGAAATCATAGATAAATAAGTGAAAGGGGTCCAGGTTTTGGGTTGAGGGGGAAGAGAGGGGGGGGGGAGCTGGCTCGTAACTCAGAGCAAAAAATCGACCCAGGGATGGCTTGTATCTCAAAAACTCGTACATTGCGACACTCATAAGTCAAGGTTCCACTGGAATATTTAGTGAAGGGATTCAGGGGGAAAACCCGTTATTGTTATATAGCCAGACTTCAGTGCTGGAAAAGGGAAGTACAATGCCTGCACTTTAAAGGAGGGGTTTGGGATATTGGCAGTTTGGCGGGGTATGTTTTTATATCTTTATACGTATATGCTTCTAAACTGTTGTGTTCTGGACACCTCTGCAAAAAACAGTGATTATGTATGAGTGAGGTGAAAGTGTTGAATGATGATGAAAGTATTTTTCTTTTGGGGATTTTCTTTCTTTCTGGGTCACCCTGCTCAGTGGGAGGTGGCCAACTTGCTGAAAAAAAAATACACACACACACACACACACACACACACACAACACACACACACCCCACACCCCACACACACACACACACACACACTCACTCACTCACTCACCACACACTCACACCCCCTCACTAGGGCCACACTTATATGGCGGGTTAGCTTCCAGGCTATCGCCGGAAAGCAGACATCGCCGGAAAGCAGAATGCCATTTTTACCATTTATAAATGCATATAAATGCGACAACAAGTTTACAATTTAAAAATTTTTTTAAGTTAGTAATTGAACTAGGCATTAAAAACACAAAAAGTAAAATACATACACAGTTCATTCATTACTTATCTTAAAGTACAGTGGAAACCTCTACTTGCGAGCTTAATCCATTCCATGGGCCTTGCTTGCAACTGGAAATTTTCTCATTTGCAGAGTCAATTTTCCTCATTTAAATTAATTGAAATGCAATTTTAATCCCTTCCAGTGGAATTCTGTACTTCAAATAATTTTGCTAATTTCAACTTTATGGCTTATTTATCTATCTCACTTCATCTAATATGACATAATAAACAATATAAATAACATACAAACCTGATATATACTCTAAAATGAATAAAATATATCATTCATGTGGTGGAATGGGCAGTGTCGGCGGTGGACGAGTTTGTCTGGAGACCGGGCAAAATACTTCATGAATAATTTAGCTAATATCATCTATATGGCTTATTTATCTATCACAGTTCATCTAATATGACATAACAAACAATATAAATAACATAGAAACATGATATATACTCTAGAATGAATAAAATATGACATTCATGTAGTGGTATGGGCGGTGTCAAAGGTGAACGAGAGTTTGTCTGGACACCGGGCAAAATACTTCATGAATAATTTCACTAATATCATCTATATGCCTTATTTATATATCACAGTTCATCTAATATGACATAATAATCAATAAAAATAACATAGAAACATGAAATATATTCTAGAATGAATAAAATATGTCATTATGTAACAGGTGGAGGCGGCCACAACCGCTCCCTTTTTGTTGTGGTAAACTCTGCCATCTAGTGACAGCCTTTTGAAGCCGTCTGTTATAATTGTTATATGTAGTACATTATTATTATATATGTTTATTATTATACATATTTATTTATTATTATTATTGTATTATATTACAGGTCCTCCATCACAAATCCGGCATCATTGGGACTTGTAGTGTGCCAGATTACTGAGTTTGCCGAATTACAGTGGTTAGGTTAAAATACACTTAATAAAATTAACCAACTTGACTTACACAGTTCATTGAACATCGGCAGAGATTGAATATTTGCGCTACTTTGAGCTCAATTTCAAGGTATTTTTCGTCATGAAAGCAATCAAAATCATGTCTATTTCTGTAATATATCTTCCATTCTATCAAATGAGTCCAAAAAATGAGAATACAATCATAAAAACCATACGAAAATATACTGCAAAGAGGCGGCTAATGGCTGAGAAGTGAACTCCCTTATTTATCGTCCGTCTTTTTTATTTTTGTTGCATGTTAAGAAGCATCTTTCCATCATACATTGCCCAAGTTTCAATGAGATAGCCCAACAAAAAATGAGAAAAAAAAATATTTACCAAAAATCATATATGGCAAGCCCAAGCAGGTACTGGAAATAAGTCACTTTGTCTGACTTTTCTGGGTTATCCTAGATTCTCTATACATACACTGCTATGTATGATAGTCTATGTAACTGTATTTGTGTATACCTGAATAAACTTATTTACTTCTGGTCTGTCAACTGAGTACAAGAAACTGCCCATTCACTTATTTCAACTACCCAATAAAGTGGTCAGAAATTGGCAATTTGGCCGATTTCACACAAATTTCAACAGATGCCAATTTCAAAATAGGGTCCAGAATAAACAATGCAGACATTCCTGGCACTAAAATAACATTTTCTCTGTTCATTAGTCACGGCTACATTTGGAATTTTTATCCACAAAAAAATAGAAGATTTACTGTTATGCAGATTGCTGCATTATTGTAATAATTGTATAAATAATGTCAATCCATTCTTGACTCCGTACTGGAATTTGGACTGGCAGACGGACAGGTAATGGACAGTGACTTCATTTGTTTACTCTTAAGCTTCGCTAAAGAATAGAACATTTTCGCTACTGTGAACGCAATTTCAAGGTGCTTTTCATCATGAAAGCAATCAAAATCATATCTATTTCTGTAATATATCTTTCATTCTATCAAATGAGACCGAAAAAATGAGAATATAACCATAACAACCATACAAAAATATACCGCTAAGCGGCCGCTAATGACTGAGAAGTGAACTCCTCTATTTATGGTCTGATTTCTTTCATTTTTGGTCTACGTGAAGAAGTATTTTTCCATCATACATTGCCCAAGTTTGAATAAGATAACCCAACAAACAACTGAGAAAACAATAATAATAATATAATAATACGTAATAATAATAATAATAATATCTTTATTTACTACACGTACATGTACAAGGTATACAGGCCTGGCTGACATCAGTGACATACTACTGTATAGAAAGGCACTTGTTATGCTGAGTATTTCAAGAAAATTAGGTCAGTGTCCCAGGATAACACCCACACTAGTTGACTAACACCCAGGTACCCATTTACTGATGGGTAAACATAGACAACAGGTGTAAAGAAACACACCTAATGTTTCTACCCTGGCTGGGAATCGAATATTTACCAAAAATCATATATGGCTAACCCAAGCCAGGTACTAAAAATAAGCCACGTTGACTTTTTTGGGGTTATCCTAGGTTCTCTAAACATATGCTGCTATGTATAATAATCTATAGAGAGAAAATAACTTTTTTGTTTCATGTTTATGGTGGAGTACGAATGTATATCATAGTTAGCCCTGTGCTATACTCCGTTTTTTCTAATATAAGCCACCAAGACAAGGATAGGAGAATGGTATTTGTTTACCATATCCTCTTCATAACTCTGTCGAACTGCTCGTTGTTATGCCAAATATTATTCATTCTGGAGTATTTAACATGTTTTATGTTATTTATATTGTTACTTATGTCATATTAGATCAATTGTGATAGACAAATAAGCTGTAGTGTTGATATTAACGTAATAATAAAGCATATTTTCCTGCTTCATGAGACTGAGCTCATGGCAACCGACAGTGGCTTCAAAGCCACCTTATCATTAATGGATAATGTACTGTGTAGGTGCTTTACATAATGAGAAGCATTTCTTTTATTCATTGGAACCATGGCTAGGGCTAAAAGTAAGCAGGTTAAAACAATAAATGGAGAAAAAGAAATTGGAATGACTTATGCAGCAAGTAGCGCCACCAAACAGTACCAGCAGGTTGGTGTGGCGACCCTGGAAATTTGAAATTATGCTAGCCAAAATTAGTGCTGAATAACTGAAGGAACCGAATAACTGATTGCCAGATTTGTGATGGCGGACCTGTATTATACTATTATTATTATACGTATTATTATTATACATATTATTATTATTATTATTATTATTATTATTATTATTTATTATTATTATTATTATTATTATTATATAAATAATTTGTAATTTTTATTCACACAAAAAATATAAGATTTACTGTTATTCCTTATTGCAATAATTGTATAAATAATGTCAACCCATTCATGACTGCATATTGGAATGGACAGTGATGTCATTTGTTTACTCTGAAACAGCCAACCAATTGAGCATTTGTCCTAGGTTGAGCTCAATTTCAAGGCACTTTCATTGTGAAAGCAATCAAATCATATCTATTTCTGTAATATATCTTCCATTCTATCAAATGAGAATAAAAAAAAACAAGAATACAACCATAAAAAAACATTCGAAATTACCACTAAGGGGTGGCTAATTGTTTGAAAAGTGAACTCCATTATTTATGCTTAGATTTCTTTCATTTTTGGTGTGTACGTTTAAGAAGCATCTTTCCATCATACATTGCCCAAGTTTCAATAAGATAGTCCAACAAACAAATAAGATACAATTCCCGGATCAAGAGCAAGAGCCCCTCACCAGCGTCAAGAATCTGCCTTGAGGTCTGCTCGCTTGTGGAATTTTGCTCGCATATGGAAGCAAAAAATCGACCCATCAACTGCTCGTATTTGGAAAACTCACACGTGGACACGCTTGCAAGTAGAGGCTCCACTGTATTTGTTAATCTTAATATAGGACGAGTGGTGAGTAGTACTTATTTGTAGGAAGTCAGGTGTAGGTAGCCCTGGCTCCCTGTCTCATACTTAATTATACAATATTTAAAACCCGCCCAGGGAGTTAAAATACACATACAGTACACTCATTATTTACCTTTAAATATGTGTAGTCTTAATGTAGGAAGAGAGGTGAGTAGTATTTATTTGTAAGAAGTCAGTGTTGGCAGCCAGTAGGTGTAGCCCGCCTGGGCTACACCTACGGCTACCTACATTGTGGCCCAGAGCCATATTATTAGCATTGATATACCTTGTTCACTGAATTTAATCGTTTCTAACAACTACCTTTAGATGCCATCATAAACGAAGGGAGAAGTAATGAATAATTCATGCCGAGAATTGTAAACAAAAGTGGAAGTGGGGGAGTGGCTGGGCCAAACGCAGATTCATACACGTTTTCTCTGATGGCTGAGCAGAGAAAACGTAATGTTGTCCCTCCACCAGCTACCACACAGGTCCACAAGTATTATTATCAGAGCACATATAAAATATGCAATAAATGCCAGACAACAAGTTTACACTAACTTATATTAAGATAGCAATAGAAATAGGCATTAAAAACACAATAAAGATCATATACACAGAGTACACTTATTACTTACCTTAAATATTAATATTAATGTGTGAGAGGTGAGTGGCAGGGTGTTTATTGAATAAAATCAGAATGGCACACCATCATCCACTAACTTGGCACTTAAAACAAGAGTCTTTATGACTCCTCTTTTTATCACAGTTAAGCTTAGACGCTATTGTCAATGAGAACCAACTACTTAACGAAAGAGTAAACGAGAGAGAGAATGAGATACAGAGTTGAGACAATGTAAGAACACAAACTGAATAGGTTAGTGGGCGATCACTTGGTCAGGCGCGAAATAAATGCATATTAATATGTGTCTAGTTTTAGTTCATTCACGTATGTTTGTAAGAGTTTGTAAAACATTTATCTCAATATTTTTTTTTTATATAATAATAATTACCTCACAATACAAATACTCTTACATTGTGTACAAGTTAGTACAGAATAAACAAACAGCAACACTCCCATTCTCATGCAACACATCAGTTTTAGAGTGAATGAAGATATTAATTTTTATTATTATTATTATTATTATTATTTTATTATTATTATTATTATCATCATCATAAAAAAGCACTAAACCCACAAAGGTCGTGAATTGCTATATGTAGAGTGAAAGCATATGAAAGGAATATTTTTCTACAGTTATCCCCCAGTAGTTTGACTAGAGAAAACATAATTCTTCCCACACTACCTACGCATCCGCTTTGTAAAAAATCTCATATTTACATCAATTTTTATTCTGTGAGTGTATGTATCATGTTTATATGCTATGTAATGGGTTTCATATATAATTTTGAGTAAAATATCATACATAGATTAATGTAAATGTCTATATCAATGTAAAATAAGACATTTAACCCATTCAGGGTTGGCAGGCCCTCTCCCAAACTGTTCTCAGGGTTGGTAAATATTTGAAAAAAAAAAAATTTCTTATGAAAAGATAGAGCTTTCTTTTTCTAAATTTTATAGGCTAAAAAAATTTTTTTTTATGATCAATACTTAACGAGATATGGAGGCGTGAAGTTGACAGAAATTGAACCCCATGCGGCAACATCGCCGACTGCCGGTCACCCGGTAATAGTTTTTTTTTTTTCTACTTTTTTCTTTTATTTTTTAATATTTTATTTTTTCAAGTAACTTTTATGGCCTCTGAGACCAATATAAACACTATTTGGTATATATGCACTTGCATATTTCAAATCTTACCTTACTAATAGGTATCAGTATGTCACCATTTAAGACACAGCATCAACAACACCGGCCACTTGATACTGGAGTTCCGCAGGGAAGTGTCCTTGGTCCCCTGCTCTTCCTCATATACATCAATGATCTTCCAAACGTATCCCAACACCTGAACCCCATTCTCTTTGCTGACGACACGACTTACATCATCTCTCACGCTAATCTTGCCACCCTCAACACCATTGTTAACGAGGAGCTGATCAAAATATCGACTTGGACGACAGCCAATAAACTTATGCTTAACACTGACAAAAACCCACTATATTATGTTTGGTAGCAGAGCAGGAGCTGCGCAAATTAATTTACATTAAGATCGACAACACTCTAATTGCCAGACATAATGAGGGCAAATTTCTAGGCCTATACCTCGACAACAACCTGAATTTCAGCACCCATATCCAACACATAACCAAAAAAAGTATCCAAAACGGTTGGGATCCTCTCCAACATACGATATAAGTGCCGCAAAATGCCCTTCTCCACACTATACCACTCACTTATTTATCCATACCTCGCCTATGCTATTTGTGCTTGGGGATCAACTGCAGCAACACACCTAAAGCCAATAATAACTCAACAAAAATCTGCAGTAAGAATAATCACTAAATCCCATCCCTGGCAACACACCCCCCACTCTTCATAGATCTAAACTTGCTCCCTGTTCAGTACATCCACACTTACTACTGTGCAATCTACATCTACAGGACCTTAATTTCCAATATTAACCTTGACCTAAAACACTTTCTTGATAGTTGTGACAGAAACCCACAGGCATAACACCAGACACAAACATCTCTATGACATTCCCCATGTCCGACTAAACCTTTACAAAATTCAGTGTATGTCAAAGGCCCTAAAATCTGGAACACCCTATCTGAAAACTCTAGAACTGCAGACACATTCATCACCTTCAAAACTACATTAGAAAACATCTTATCTCCCTGATACACCCCATCAACTAATTACACGAATACCACCTGGTGGTTCACACTTACACTCACTCACCATTTGCCCATAAACAGAAATATCAATCTCAATCGTAAATAATGAATCCTAATAGTCATAAGTTGGCCTGTGATACCCCAATACTGAAAACTATGTATTGTGCCAAAACAAAAGATTCACATTGCTAAACTCACAAACTAGTATTTAGTCACTTTCAAATTCAAATTCAAAGTTTATTCTCTATAAGGATTACAATGCTGAGTTTACAGAATTTGGTTATTGTGTGGTTTAACTGTAGTAAAATAATAATTACAGAGTGTCCCACTAGAACACCTAGCATGGCTAGGCATTTCGGGCAGACTTAGTTTAAATCTTAATTTTAAATATTACAAATTATGAGGTAAGTTGGTATTATGGCTAAGTGACTAAATACTAGTTTGTGAGTTTAGCAATGTGAATGCTTTTGTTTTGGCACAGTACATAGTTTCATTATTGGAGTATCACAGGCCAACTTATGACTGTTAGGATTCATTATTTTAAGATTGAGATTAATATTTCTGTTTATGGTCAAATGGAGGTGAGTGAATGTAAGTGTGAACCACCGGTGGTATAATATAATAATAATATATTATAATATAATACCAACTTACCTCATAATTTGTAATATTTTTAAATTTTAAGAATTAATCTAAGTCTGCCCGAAATGCCTAGCCATGCTAGGTGTTCTAGTGGCCCCCTCTGTAATTAGTATTTTTACTCATGTAAACCACACAATAACCAAATTCTGTAAACTAAAGCATTGCAATCCTTATAGAGAATAAACTTTGAATTGAATTGAATTTGAATACATTAAGACTACAAATATTTTAAGGTAAGTAAAGAGTGAATTTGTATATGCATTTTATCGCTCTGGGATGCTTAAATTTTAAATTTAGAATATTTATGTGTGGGTGGGGTGGCCTGGTATGGTAGCCGGCTGGCTACCATACATACACACTTGATTTCTTACAATAAATACTATTACCTCACCCTAGATTAAGACTATAATTATTTTAAGGTAAGTATGAGTTTTTACTATGTGTGTGTATTGTACTTTTTTACTTTTTTATTGTTTTTTGATGCCTAGTTTATTGCTGACTTGATATATGTTAGTGTAAACTTGTTACCAAGTATTTTGTATGCATTTATAAGGGGAAAAAAGGGTGTTAAATTTTTTGGCAATTTCCGCTTTACGGCAGTAGCCTGAACCTAACCTGCTGTATAAGTGGGGCCCTACTGTGTGTGTTGTGTGTTTTATATATATATATATTATATATATATATTATATATATATATATATATATATATATATATTAAATATATATATTTTTATTATATATATATATATTTAAAATATATATATATATATATACAGGGGGATAAGTTGTTGAGTATACCTGGTAAAGTGTTATGGTAGAGTTATAATTGAAAAATTAAGAGTAAGACAGAGAATAGGATAGCAGATGAACAAGGAGGCTTTAGGAAAGGTAGGGGTTTTGTGGACCAGGTGTTTACAGTGAAACATTAAGTGAACAGTATTTAGATAAGGCTAAAGAGGTTCTTTGTGGCATTTATGGATTTGGAAAAGGCGTTATGACAGGGTGGATAGGGGAGAAAATGTGGGATGTTTGCAAGTGTATGGTGTAGGAGGTAGGTTACTAAAAAAGCGTGAAGAGTTTTTACGAGGATAGTGAGGCTCAAGTTAGAGTATGTAGGAAAGAGGGAAATTTTTTCCCAGTATAAGTAGGCCTTAGCAAGGATGGGGTGATGTCACCGTGGTTGTTTAATATATTTATTAGATGGGTTGAAAAGAGAAGTAAATGCGAGGGTTTGGCAAGAGGCGTGGAGTTAAAAGATAAAGAATCCCCACACAAAGTGGGAGTTGTCACAGCTGCTCTTTGCTGATGACACTGTGCTCTTGGGAGATTCTGAAGAGAAGTTGCAGAGATTGGTGGAAAAATTTTGGGTTTGGGTGTGCAAAAGAAGGGAAAATTAAAGGTGAATACGGGAAAAGAGTAAGGTTATGAGGATAACAAAAAGATTAGGTGATGAAAGATTGGATATCAGTTTTGGAGGGAGAGAGTATGGAGGAGGTGAACGTATTCAGATATTTGGGATTGGACGTGTCAGCGGATGGGTCTATGAAAGATGAGGTGAATCATGGGAATTGATGAGGGAAAAAGAGTGAGTGGTGCATTAGGAGTCTGTGGAGACAAAGAACTTTGTCCTTGGAGGCAAAGAGGGGAATGTATGAGAGTATAATTTTACCAACGCTCTTATATGGGTGTGAAGCGTGGGTGAGAATGTTTTCAGCGAGGAGAAGGCTGGAGGCAGTGGAGATGTCATGTTGAGGGGCAATGTGTGGTGTGAATATAATGCAGAGAATTCGTAGTTTTGGGAAGTTAGAAGGGAGGTGCGGGATTACCAAACTGTTGTCCCGAGGGCTGGGAAGGGTTGTTGAGGTGGTTCGGACATGTAGAGAATGGAGCGAAACAGAATGACTTCAAGAGTATATCAGTCTGTAGTGGAAGGAAGGCGGGGTAGGGTTCGGCCCAGGAAAGGTTGGAGGGAGGGGGGTAAAAGGAGGTTTTGTGTGCGAGGGGGGTTGGACTTCCAGCAGGCATGCAGTGAGCATGTTTGATAGGGGTGAATGGAGACAAATGGTTTTTAATACTTGACGTGCTTGTTGAGTGTGAGCAAAGTAACATTTATGAAGGGATTCAGGGAAACCGGCAGGCCGGACTTTGAGTCCTGGAGATGGGAAGTACAGTGCCTGCACTCTGAAGGAGGGGTGTTAATGTTGCAGTTTAAAAACTGTGTGTAAAGCACCTTCTGGCAAGACAGTGATGGAGTGAAGATGGTGAAAGTTTTCTTTTTCGGGCCACCCTGCCTTGGTGGGAATCAGCCAGTGTGATAATAAAATAAAATAAAAATATACAGTGGACCCCCGCATAACGATGGCATCGCATAGCGATTTTTCCCATTTAAAGATTACTTTTTTTTCGCAAAATTTTTGCCCCGCATACCGATTAAAAACCCGCATACCGATTTTTTGTCCGAGACGCGTCCAATGTGCCCTCACATGTGCCGGCCGTTCCCATTGTTTAAT
>NW_026468949.1:0-12394 GCF_026875155.1 Cherax quadricarinatus | reverse complement strand
AACCAGGAGTGGGTGCAAACGACCTATCGTGGAGTTTTCTAAAGCAGAAGAAAAAACCTGGCGCTTATATAGAACGTCAGGTGAAGCAGCGGGGGGCAAATTCACGGGGTGGGCGGTTTCCCCCAGGGGGAGTGGGCCCCTTCCCCAAAGGGTTTGGGTTTATGTAGTGAAAGGTCGTATTTTGTAAGGTATGTAATGCCCTCAAATTAATTCCAATTTGCGGGCTGACAATTTTGAAAAGAAAGGTATATAATACCGAAAAGATGGATAAGACAAATTGAAACATAAGAACAAAGAACAAAAGAACGAAGGAACACGCAGAAGGCCTACGGGCCCATCAGGCACCCAAGTCTCCTACCGGCTTAAGCAAACACCCAACCTAGTCGGGTCGGTCACTTGATTTAAAAGGGGGGAACAGGGCAACCGACCTGTTACCAAGCATGGTCTAACCACCCCACCCACACTACCATTATTTATCCAACCCTATTTTTAAAGCTACAAAACGTTCGGGCCCTCTAAAAACGGTATTGGGGAAAGTTTTTCCACTCATCCACAACTCTATTACCAAAACCAGTCTTTCCTAATCCTTCCTGAATCTGAATTTTCCAATTTAAAAAAACCATTGCTGCGGTCCTGTCTGGTAGATTTTTCAGCACACTATTTACACCCCTTTATTTATTCCTGTCTTCCATTTATACACCTCAATCATACCCCCCCCAAATTCTACGTTTTTCTAGAGATGCATTTCGGGCCCTTATCTTCCTCATAGGAAGGTTTCGATACATGGGTAAACTTTGTCATCCCCTTTGTCATTTCCAGAGAATTTTATCCACCATCTGGGGGTCTTTATTTAACCTTTCGCCATCCAGTGGCTTTATCAATACAAATTCCAGGACATAAATTTAAGAAGTAGAACTAGTACAGAGATTGATGGACTGACCCCCTGAACTAAGGTTGAGGGGTGTTACCTCATTCCCTCCGTTCTTCAAGATTCCCCTTTGTATGGACTGATGAAGCCACTGTGTGGCGAAAACGTTTCCTCAATAAAGAACCCAAAAGTTGCACAGGGGGTCAATTTAAACTTTCATATTTTCGGTATTTTATACCTTTCTTGCACAACTTTCAACACTGCAACTATGGATCTTGGTTCAGGGGACATCTACAAGACCTTTTTCACGGCTTTTGAGCTAACCCATCTCTTTGGGAAGGACCTACTTCCCGGGGAATTTCCCCCCTCCCGTGACTGCCCTCGTCTGCTGCCCTCCCCTTTCCCCTGACGCCCATAAAAACCCCCGTCTTCTTGCCTTTGCTCCAAATCTCCTCCACCACGATGCGTAACACTAACTCCAAGGGCCCAGGGGGTGATTACCTCACTTTTTTTTAAGTTCACTTCTTTCCTTTTATTCCCTAGAATCTGTATTGATAAAACCACTGGTGGCGAAACGTCACAATAAAGAATCCCGTGTTGCACATTTTGTCTTAACTTTTATTCTCCTTTGATGGACTGAGAAGCCACTGTGTGGCGAAACGTTTCCTTAAAGATACCCAGAGTTGACATGTGTCTAAATTTTTCCATTTGGTTTTCGAAAACCCTTTGTTTTAAAACCTTCAGACACTGCAAAATTTTTGGGATCTTTAATACTTGGGAAATTTTTCGCTTGCCAATTCTGGGCCGCCTACTTCAACATTGAACAAAAGTTAACGCCTATGCTTCTGAACCTCTTGCCAACGGTTTATAAGCCCCTTTTCCCCACTATCCGTATTCTAATTTAAATTGATGGACTGACCACTCAAATCAAATTTTAGGGACGGTTACCCTTCTCCTCCTGTTCTTCAAGATTCTCCTTTTAGGCTGATAAGCCCCTGTGTGGGGAAAATTTTCCCAAAAATACCCAAGAGTTTCACATGTTTTTAATTTTTCAACATGTCGGTTCCTGAACCATTCCACAAACCGTAGACACTGCAACTTCTTGGGGTCTTAATACTTGGGAATCTTCGCTTGCCTAATTCTTGGGGACGACCTACTTCAACATTGAACAAATGTTTTCACACCTATGACTTTTAACCTCTCCTGCAACGGGTTTTAAAGCTCCTTTCATCACTATGCCGTATTCATTTAAGATTGATGGCTGACCACATCAACTCAAGGTTTGAGGGACTGATTCGTCATTCTCCTCCGTTTTTCAAAATTCTCCTTTGTATGGACTGATGAAGCCACTGTGTGGCGAAACTTTTCCTAAATAAAGAACCCAGAGTTGCAATGTGTCTAATTTCCCAACTGCGGTTTCTGAACCATTCTCTACAAACTTGTTAAAATTGGGCCCACAACTAAGCAGTAATCAGAAGTGCCACAAATTTCTTCTGAAGCCTTTATCAAATTTTTCGAAGGTTTGATCCAGAAGGGCAGTCCCAATGAGGTTTCGACAATGCAGCGAACTTTTTGCTGGTGCTGCTTTATAAAAAGATCTTTGATCAGCCAAAAATTACAACAGTTTCTAATCAACTAGTTGTCGTTGGAGATCATTCCCCCTAAATCCCCATGGACGGCAAATTTTTATGAAAGAATGATCGGCTTTCAAAACTTTTTTTAAAAAGCTGTCACAGAATCGACAAAGAAAAATTTCCAAATTTGTGACTGAAATACGAAATACCCAACAACAGCCCTCTAAGTTTGTTACCGATGATCGGAAATTTTTAGAAGGTTAATCCATACCCTTTTCCCCCATGCAGAAGGCTCGAACCGTTCCCCCAGAATGAAAAGAAATCATAAGGACCCACTGGTGGTAAATTTGAGTCCCGACTCGTGCTTGTTTCTCGGTCGGTTGGAAAACCCTTTGAAACGCAAGGAATAGGGGCCAAATTTTTCAAACGACCAACAACTGCGGGAAAATTCTCAGCACAGTCACCACAGCAACCCCCAAACAGAAGATAAAATTAAATCCAAACTTCAGTACCCTGCACTAACAGTCATGGAAGGAAATGGGACCAAAAATCCCGATAAAAACTTTCGTCACGCCTTTAACCGACTACGAGAAACAAGCACTGAGTCTGGGACTCAAATTTACCCCCCAACATACGCACACAAAAACTATCAACTAAATCTTTTACCAGGAACCATAGACACAGTGACAGCAATTTCCCAAAAGGGTTATACAGGGCCTTCCACTGCTTTTTATGTGAACCTTTTTTCTTCAATCTTCCTAGAAAACATCACTCCCCTTTAAAGGACCCCCAACGACCCCCAACATTATCGTCACCACCGCCGAAAAAGGGAGGGGATCGTCATACTCAACACCGTGACACAACACTAAAAGAGGGACCTTTTGAATATCTCTAAACAAACCCCCATCACACTCAACAGGGAGACGCTCACCAAAATTTCTATAAAAAAACCAGAAAATATCAAACGCCAGGAAGGGAAGTAATTTCTGTATTTGTTACCTAGCAACCCTAAACCAGCACACAGTATGGTTTACCCAAGACCAAAAAAACCCAAAATACCCTCTCAGACCAATCCGTCGGAATAGGCAGTGCTCCACAAAAACTAGCCGGAGTTTTGCCAAAAATTTTTCCCTCCTTCGGGGGACCATCAGCCCCGCTCACTTAAACACTCGGGCGACCTTCTAAAACCGATCCGAAACCCTCTCCAAATAACAAAAACTAGCTTTGGAGGATTCCCTCTTCACAAAAGTACCTACAAAAAAAGCCATGGGTTTTTCTACGACGAAAAAGCAACCGGGCCCTTTAATTTTCCCTTTACCCCCCGGAGATTTTTTGGGACTTGTTTGAACTCTGTTTAACTTAAAACTTTTTTACTTTAAATAACAAGCTCTAAAAAAAAACCTAGGGCAGGGGGAAGGGGATCCCCAATAATGCCGTCCTAGCCAACTATACATGGAACACCTAGAGTCCGAACACTTCGCCAAATCATCCCTTCAAGCGCATTTGGGTTTACGTTACGTGGCATGTCCCGTAAAACCCCAAAAACTTTTGATTACGGGATCTTCAGCAAGGCTAACGCATTTTTGAACCACGATTCAGTTTAACTAGAAGAAGATCCAATGACAACTCCCCTTTCCCCTCGCTCCTCATTCACAAAGTAGAAACACCTAAATTTCAATTTTATCGGAAAACCCACCAATAAAAATATCTCACACCTCTTTTTCCAGTAAAGCCAAGCCCAAAAAGAGGCATCATCAGGGGGTTTTTTTTCCAAAGACATACCGAATTGTAGTCCGAGTTTTTTTGCCGAGGAAGTATTTCTTTCCCAAAAATTTCACAGAGTTACAATTTCCTTCTTTTTTTTACAAAGACTGCAAGAAAAGAGTCTTGATCATCAATTCCCAGCATCAAACCCCCCCACAAAGTTATAATTTTTTTCCAACACCGGTTTGCACAAAAAATCTCAAAATACTTTTACAAGCAACACCAAGTCCCCATCGCTTCCCATTCGTAAAGGTCAACCGGGAAAAACCCAAGCACCACGAACCAATCAATCAGGAGTTTTACACTTACCCTTGGGGCTGTGACAAGACTACGTAGGTGAAAAGCAAGAAACCCGACAAAACCCGCCTCAAAGAAAACATTTACGCATAAAGGGAAAACAACTTAAACAACGCCTTGTACAAAAACCGAAATTCCCCCATCATCTCATGAAATTTAAGAGCCCAATTTGGTCAAAAAAACTAATTTCCGCACACGCAAGTGCCTTGAAACAGCACTGATCGCTTTTTTTGAATACAATTAAACAAAACAACGGCACCCCCCATCTCCGAAGTCTTAGCAAGAACCCCCTAAAACGTAAACCCCGCCCCACATAGTCTCTCCTGTTATACTACACAACACATTACAGAGAGTGAACACCGAAAAACCAAAAAAAAGCCTCTTTCCCCGTCTAAAATTTTTCCAACCATTTTATTTATCCAAGAATGCTTTTTTATCCTTTTACTCATTACGAATTATTTGCCTTCCCTAATTGTATTATTTTGTTACTACTACTACACTAACCACTATGAAAATCGAAATGGTACCTCACTAGATTCACCTCATGAGCCTTTTTAAAACCCTCGTGCCCCGTATTGTTTGAATGGGTTGATAAAGCTCCTGGGGAGCGAAAAATTTGCCCCAAAAAAATGTCACATTAGTTGCATTGTGTCCTTTTTCTTTCTTTGTCGGTAATTTACCAACTTTATTACAGAGTGTTGAGATCCAAAGAGTGTATGCGACATTTTTAAAGTCACTTTCTTCAAACAAGACTTGGTATCCGGGGATATCTAATCAGTACATATACCCAGGGAAGTTTACTGCTTGTGAGTACTACTTTGACTGTGCAGTTGATATAAAGTTTGAGTTAGTCACCCATCATAAACCCCGGTATAAGTGGACCTTAAGTCCACACAAGTAAGGTTTTTTCACAATCAGGTTTTTGATATATGCTGACAAAACCCCCTAGGAGTAAATTATTATTAAAGTATTTACTTTACAGCCCGTTGCAAAGTGGATATGACGCTTTTCAAGACCTCGCCTCAGGAAAAAACTGGCAGGCGATGAATGTCTACCAAGATAAGTTCCCCCTATATTTTAAATTTAACCTAAGTTGGGAAACCATTTTTCAACCTATACTTTAAAGAGTAAAAACTTGTGCATCTATCTTTTTTACCGGGGCTATACTTTCTTTCCGAATAAACGCCTGTATATATACACGTGTATACTTGGGGTTATACTTACGAAAAAACAATTTTTGTGTTAGTTGTCCAACCTTACTGCCTTGCACCCACACAGTTGGTTTGAAAAAACCGTAACAAACACTATAACAATTTTTAGAAAAAAGTTTCGGTCCTGGGGCCTTGATCACTCTAACTAAGAGGTAGAAAGAAAAATATATATAGCGGGGTGAGATGTGACGCACGGACCTGGAAGCATAAGAACATAAGAATGGAGGAACACTTGAAGGGCCCAGGCCCAGCAAGCAGGTCCTTTTCAAAAAACAACCCCGCGATGATGAGGACGGGTAGGGCGATAAATCACGTGACTCCTTGTTGTTGGGGGTTGGTGCTGCTTAAGTATCAAACCCAATGTTTTTGAAATTTTGTGTTTCCAGTTTGCGGTGATGGTGATTAGTAGGCTCAGGGACCCCGGCGTCTGAGGTCTGGTTCGGTTGAAACGAGTTTGTGCCTCGTTCCGTTCTCAAAAACCCCGTGGGGTCTTGGGGAGGACACGGCGTCCTTCATCGTCTCTGTTAGAGGCATTTCGATGCTCATTCAGGCGGGCTGCAAGATCTCTGCCTTCTCGCCTACATATTTCTTGGGGCAGAACCCACAGGGGATAGTGTAGAGCCTGCTGAGAAGTTAGAGGGGTGGGGGTGCTTTTGGGGTCTTTGATAGAGGAGTGTTTATGGGGGAAAACGTTGATGTTACTCATCCCAAAAGTCCCCCGGCGAGTATTCGTGGCAACATCGCCAAAAAGGGATTTACTATGAACTGTTTGGGGGGGGGGCTGTTCCTGGGCGGTTTGTTTGAGGATAGCTTGTGCCTTGAGCCCTGCAATCTCGGATAAAGGGAAAGTTTGGGAAAACTAAAACCCGTGAAAAGGCTTGTTTTATGAAAGGGTGAAATTTCTTTTTTCTAAAAAAACGGGGGCCCTGGAGATGCAAAAGGGGGCCTCAAGAAGAACCCAAAAGGAGGACTCCTCTTTTAAAGGGGGGGCATCTTGGTGTGAAAAAAAGTGTAAAAGATCGTCCTTTTTTGGGTAGGTTTTTTTATACACTTTTGAAGAGAAATTTTTGGTCACTGTCGGGAGATCTGCACATTTAGAACGTCGAAAAAAAGGAATTTTTTCCCATCATTTTCGAGTTAAAGGGGGAAACTTTAAATAAAGGGGGTTTAAAACTGCATTGACTTGTTGAAAGGGGCCCGGAAATTGAGGACGTCTGGGATAGAAAAACCCAATAAATCATCAACGTATCTTACCAGGAAACCCGGTTTTTGGGAATGAGGGCTGAATTTCTGTCCCCAAATTTTTTCCTTTAAGAGACGGGAAAAATTTAGCCCATCATAGAGGCTTACTCACGAGGGATTACCCAAACAGATTTAAAAAATAAAACCAGCAGTGGCAAAAACCAAGGGGGGGTCGTCCAAACTACCCAATTTTCAGCTTTTCTTAGGGGCGGGCCCTGAAAGTCAAATGTAATGGATTTTATCGCTCACGGGGGCCCTTTGTTGTTGTCGGGTACAGACGAAACAGAGGCGGAAAAAACAACTTCCCCACCACTGCAACTACCACCTAGAGCCAGGGATTTTTTGTTTGACTTCCCCACCCAACTGGGGGGCCAGGAGAACTTTTGTTCCTCAAGCGACTCGAAAAACCCTTTTATCACTGTACGGGCCCAATTTAAAGGGAAATAAAGTCACCCTATCGAAGCAAAAAACCCCTTTGGGGGTAGGTGGCCCCTTCATTACTAAAACCCCAAAGCTTCATCCATGCTGAAGGTCACCCTTCCCGTGCGTCAAAAATGGCACCGAGCCCCCTTTGCTGAAGGGGCCCGGCTATTCACACTTCCACTTTAACCCAGCCTTCAACGAAGCAGAGAAATTCCAAAAAAATCTCTCAGTGCTATAATTGGGTTTCCAACTTTCACACCCAAATGATTTGTCCTACCAAGGACAAAAGTTTTGCTCCACCCGTGGCCCTGGGGTCATGAAATTCAAGGGAAATTGGGACTACTGCTTTTTACCACCTAAATGCTTGAACGCAAAAATGACCCCCATACTCTTTCTGCCAGGTGCCCCCCCAAAGGGGGCAAACCCCAAAAAACAAAAACAACAAAAGAAAAACCCCAACCCCCAAGCAACCACATATTGGGATCGCCAAGCTTCCGCAGAAAATTTCCCAAGGGTACTAAAAGCCCCGCAAGCTGCTCCCCCCCACTTCCCTGCCCCGCACCCTACTTTCCGACTCCACCCAAAAATTCTTTTTTTGCTTAAAGAAAGCTCATGTACAGAATGCACTGAGCCCGGGTTTCCCTTTAAACCCCCCCCATCAATGAACTTTTCAAACTAAATAAAATGCCTGGCCTCACATTTCCCCGCAAACACCACCTTCCCCCTGAATCCTAAAATTTTATGCCCAAAAATTACCAGCATCACCGCTGCTCCTCCCCCGCTGCACAACCTCCCTAGACCAGAGATGGACCAATCAAAAGTCCTCGAGACGTCCCGGGAAAAACCCCCCAATGGGAAAAGGCCACTACTTTCTTTCCAAACCCCTGCTAGAGCAAAATGACCAGTCGGAAATCTCGCCTTTTACCAAATTCACCACCCGCCAAGAAACAAAAAAACAAGGGCAAATGCGGATTTCAACCCCACGGCCACTGTCACTGCACTTGCGCACCACAAAGGGGGCCCATATCGAAGGGGTATACTTCTACACAACCAAGGAGTACAAAAAACACAATGCTGTCTTCAGAAATCCATCATCACCCCGGACGGAACAGTCAAGTATACCTACGAAAAAAAACTGCTACATACCCATGAAAACATGACCAACTACCATGCCCAAAACCCAAACCTTGTGGAAGTCAAAGTACACCTCAAAGAGGAAATTTGGATGCTTCAAAATAGGGCCTTGAAGGGCGGGGAACCCCCCGTTTTAGCACGACTAATTCCCCTGACCATTCCCCCAGCACCCTTTGGGTGTCCCCTTTAAAACTGAGGGGGTGGCTCCAATCAAACCCCGTAAAATGCTGCCTTGGGGGTCGACTGGTTTCTTTTGGGGGAAATCAGCGCAAAAAAGAAAAAGACACTCCTCCAAACCCGGGGGGCCAAAAAAAAGAAAAAGATGTTATCGTCACCCCCCACCCGGGGGGGCCCACTGCCGGGGGCACCCTCCCGGGGAAGGGCCTGGGCCAGAAGGACCTTTCGAATCAAATGAAGGGAAAAAAAACCCCCAAAACACGGGCACTCCACCAGGGGGAGCACAGCGCTAGCAGATCGGGCACCATGAATTTTCCCCCCTTTTTGGGCATGGTTTTTGGGGCCAGAGCCCCAGTTTTTTACCTTACAAGATGAGGGGGGTTTCTTGTGCCTCCCCATTTGGGAGCTTAGGTCTCAACACTCCCAAAACAGGGAAAACCAGTGCCGGGGGCCCCCACTTGGAAGGGCCCCCGGGGCCCGGGAAAAAAAAACCCGGGGAAACTTTTTAAAACAATCGTATTTAGAAGTTTATCCCAAGGTCCCCGGCCAAACGTTTTCTAATAAATGTTATAGTGTTTGCTTACGTGTCTTTCTAAACCAACTTGTCGGTATTTATTACCAAGGTTTATACCACCCACTACAGTGCCTCTGGTCCCCACCTTTATTCCCCTTCCCCAGTGCTACTCCTCTCTTAGTGATTAGTGCCCTAAGTATGATATTCAGCTCTCCAGAGCAGGGTTTGTGACCCTCAGCTATCAGTAATACACAGGGCCAATACCCCAGCAACCACAAAAAGGCTATACGTTACGTCTGGCAGTCCTGCACTGCTCCGCTCATGTGCTGTACGATGCTTCCCATACCGGCACCTCTTCTATTTCTTCTTCACTGTATTCACTAAACACTGTATTCACTAACTCCTCTATCACTGTGTCACTATACACTGGAGTCACTAACTCAGCTACATTAATCTCTTATCTCCCTGGCTTGGGTCACACTTATTCTGCTTGAATTTTGGTATTGGGATGTGGCAATACCACCAACACCCACACTAGGCCTATGGCCTATGGCAATTGCACTCTCTCTTGGCACTAATTCACATTGTTTTCATGTGTCTGTGTCCTTCACCTACCTTTTCTGACTGGGACACATCGTGTATCACTTCTCGGGTTGTTCACTGACCCTGTCAACTTCCGACGACCCTGACAGTGGCTTTGATTGCCCACTAACTACTAAAAAAACCATACCCCCGGCCGGGATTGAACCCGCGGTCAGAGACTCTCAAAACTACTAAACTACTAAAGATTCACGATCGAAAACGAGGTGCTTCTCCCGCGTGTGTGTCTGTGTGTCTGTGTATGAGTGTGTCTGTGTATGAGTGTGTGTGTGTCTGTGTGTGTGTGTGTGTGTGTGTGTGTGTGTGTCTCTGTCTGTGTGTCTGTGTATGTGTGTGTGTGTGTGTGTGTGTGTGTGTGTGTCTGTGTGTCTGTGTATGAGTGTGTGTGTGTGTGTGTGTGTGTGTGTCTGTGTGTCTGTGTTGTCTGTGTATCAGTGTGTGTGTGTGTATGTGTGTGTGTGTATGTGTGTGTTTTGTGTGTGTGTGTGTGTGTGTGTGTGTGTTGTGTATGAGTGTGTGTGTGTATGTGTGTGTGTGTGTGTGTGTGTGTGTGTGTGTGTGTGTGTCTGTGTGTCTGTGTATGAGTGTGTGTGTGTGTGTGTGTGTGTGTGTGTCTGTGTATGAGTGTGTGTGCGTGTGTGTGTGTGTGGTGTGTGTGTGTGTGTGTGTGTGTGTGTCTGTGTGTGTGTGTGTGTGTGTGTGTGTGTGTGTGTGTGTGTGTGTGTGTGTGTGTGCGTGTGTCTGTGTATGAACGTGTGTGTGTGTGTGTGTGTGTGTGTGTGTGTGTCTGTGTGTGTCTGTGTGTGTGTGAGTGTGTGTGTGTCTGTGTACTCACCTAGTTGAGGTTGCGGGGGTCGAGCCCCGAGCTCCTGGCCCCGCCTCGTCACTGATCGCTACTAGGTCACTCTCCCTGAGCCGTGAGCTTTATCATACCTCTGCTTAAAGCTATGTATGGATCCTGCCTCCACTACATCGCTTCCCAAACTATTCCACTTATTGACTAATCTGTGGCTGAAGAAATACTTCCTAACATCCTGTGATTCATCTGTGTCTTCAGCTTCCAACTGTGATCCCCTTGTTACTGTGTCCAATCTCTGGAACATCCTGTCTTTGTCCACCTTGTCAATTCCTCTCAGTATTTTGTATGTCGTTATCATGTCCCCCCTATCCTCCTGTCCTCCAGTGTCGTCAGGTTGATTTCCCTTAACTCTCCTCGTAGGACATACCTCTTAGCTCTGGACTAGTCTTGTTGCAAACCTTTGCACTTTCTCTAGTTTCTTCACGTGCTTGGCTAGGTGTGGGTTCCAAACTGGTGCCGCATACTCCAATATGGGCCTAACGTACACGGTGTACAGGGTCCTGAATGATTCTTTATTAAGATGTCGGAATGCTGTTCGAGGTTTGCTAGGCGCCCATATGCTGCAGCAGTTATTTGGTTGATGTGCGCTTCAGGAGATGTGCCTGGTGTTATACTCACCCCAAGATCTTTTTCCTTGAGTGAGGTTTGTAGTCTCTGACCCCCTAGACTGTACTCCGTCTGCGGCCTTCTTTGCCCTTCCCCAATCTTCATGACTTTGCACTTGGTGGGATTGAACTCCAGGAGCCAATTGCTGGACCAGGTCTGCAGCCTGTCCAGATCCCTTTGTAGTTCTGCCTGGTCTTCGATCGAGTGAATTCTTCTCATCAACTTCACGTCATCTGCAAACAGGGACACCTCAGAGTCTATTCCTTCCGTCATGTCGTTCACAAATACCAGAAACAGCACTGCTCCTAGGAGTGACCCCTGCGGGACCCTGCTGGTCACAGGTGCCCACTCTGACACCTCGCCACGTACCATGACTCGCTGTGTGTCTGTGTATGAGCGTGTGTGTTTGTGTGTGTGTGTCTGTGTATGAGTGTGTGTGTGTGTCTGTGTGTGTGTGTGTGCGTGTGTGTGTACTCACCTATTTGTGGTTGCAGGGGTCGAGTCATAGCTCCTGGCCCCGCCTCTTCGCTGATTGCTACTAGGTCCTCTTTCTCCCTGCCCCATGAGATTTATCATACCTCGTCTTAAAACTATGTATGGTTCCCTCCTCCACTACATCACTTTCTAGGCTATTCCACGGCCTGACTACTCTATGACTGAAGAAATACTTCCTAACATCCCTTTGATTCATCTGAGTCTTCAACTTCCAATGTGACCTCTTGTGTCTGTGTCCCAATCTCTGGAACATCCCGTCTTTGTCCACCTCGTCTATTCCGCGCAGTATTTTATATGTTGTTATCATGTCTCCCCTGATCCTCCTGTCCTCCAGTGTCGTCAGGCCGATTTCCCTCAACCATTCTTCGTAGGACAATCCCCGTAGCTCTGGGACTAGTCTTGTTGCAAACCTTTGCACTTTCTCTAATTTCTTGACGTGCTTGACTAGGTGTGGATTCCAAACTGGTGCTGCATACTCCAGTATGGGCCTAACGTAAATGGTATACAGAGTCTTGAACGACTCCTTACTGAGGTATCGGAACGCTATCCGTAGGTTTGAAAGCGCGCCTTGCTGCAGCAGTTATCTGATTATGTGCGCCCAGGGGGATATGCCGTGTTTACCACCCACAG